>VKON01003889.1:84574-108139 GCA_009741485.1 Malurus cyaneus samueli
CTGATCCATGACCCCAATAATTCCCTGTCCATCATCCCATAATTCCTGATCCATCATCCCAGATAATTCCCTATCTCCATCATCCCAATAATTCCTTCTCCATCATTTTCCCAATCTCCTCATCCATCACCCCAATAATTCCCTATCATCATCCCAATTCCTATCCATCTCCCATCCCCTCCACTCTTCCTTATCCCAATTCCTTCTCCATCATCCCAATATTCCCAGTCCATCATCCCAGTAATTCTTATCCATCATCCCAGTAATTCTTATCCATCATCCCAGTAATTCTTATCCATCATCCATAATTCTTTCTCCATCATCCATAATTCTTCTCCATTTTATCCATCACCCAATAATTCCTGATCCATCATCCCAAAACTCTCCTTCTCCATCACCCCAATAATTCCTGATCCATCATCCCAAAAATTCTTTCTCCATCACCCCAGTAATCCCTCATCCATCACCCCAATAATTCCTGATCCATCATCCCAAAAATTCCTTCTCCATCATCCCAATAATTCCTGATCCATCATCCCAATAATTCCTGATCCATCATCCCAAAAATTCCTTCTCCATCATCCCAATAATTCCTTCTCCATCATCCCAATAATTCCCTATCCATCATCCCATCGTCCTGATCCTCATCCCACTATTCCTTCATCATCACCCCAATAATTCCCTATCCATCATTCCAGTAATTCCTGTTCCATCACCCCAATATTCCTAATCCATCATCCCATCTGTTCCTGATCCGTCATCCCACCCATTTCTCATCCATCATCTCACCCATCCCTCATTCATGGTCTCAGTAATTCTTTCTCCATCATACCAATAGTTCCTTCTCCATTTTATCCATCATCCCAATAATTCCTCACCCATCATCCCAACAATTCCTTCTCCATCATCCCAAAAATCCCTCATCCATAAAAGAGCCCACCCATTACCCCAACCCCACTTTGGAGAAGAAGATACCATCAAAGACCTCACAGAATTCCAGAAACCTGGCCCTAAAACCTCGGGGAAGATCCCAATTATGGCCAAAACCCCCTAAAAACAAAAGTTTGTTTTCCTGGCATTCTTCACATCCACCAAAAATCCCATTTTCGCTCCGACATCCCACCCCAAACTCCACATCCCCAGTATCATCAAGGTTCGCCCCCGTCCCGCACTCGCTCTTTCTCTCTCTGCAGCTCCTCGCCAGAATTTTTGGGGAATATCGCAGCTCCAGGCACCTTCTAAAAACCTGCTTCGGCTTTTCTAACAATATTCTAATTCTGTGACTTTCTTTCCTCTCTTTCCTTGTTGTTTTTCCTCCTTTTTTGTTATTTTTCCTCCTTTTTTGTCGTTTTTCCTCCTTTTTTGACATTTCTCCTCCTTTTTTTGCTTTTCCGTCCTTTTTTGGTCATTTTTCTCCCTTTTTTGTCATTTTTTCTATCTTTTTGTCATTTTTCCTCCTTTTTGTTTTTCCTCACGTTTTTTTTTTGTTTTCCCTCCTTTTTTCTAATTTTCCTTATTTTTGTTGGTTTTCCTCCTTATTTGTTGTTTTTCCTCCTTTTTTCCTTCCCAATTTCTTGTTTTTCCTATTTTTCCCCTCTCCTTTTTTGTCATTTTCCTTCATTTTTTCTTGTCTTCTCCCTTCTTCATTTCCCTTCCCTTTTCTGTCATTTTTTCCCTTTTCTGTCATTTTCCCTCCCTTTTCTGTCATTTTTTCCCCTGTTCTGTCATTTTTTTCCCATTTTCTGTTAATTTTCCTCCCTTTTCTCTCATTTTCCCTCCTTTTTCTGTCATTTTTCCTCCCTTTTTTCTCCCTCTCTCCTGTGTCTCGCAGCTCCGGAAGCTCATTAGCGATTCTCAATCTTTATGTCCATTCTAATGTTTGTGGGGCTGGATGTGCTTTTCGGACTCAACACCCCAAAGCTCCAAGTGCCTACCGATTTCAAGGTAAAACCCCCAAAAAAACCCATCAAACGCAAAAAAATCCATAAAACAAAAAAAAATCCGTAAACAAAAAAAAAAAATCCAAAAAACACAAAAAATCCATTAAACCTCAAAAATCCATAAAACCCAAAAAAATCCACAAAACCCTACAAAAAAATCCATGAAACCAAAAAAACTCCATAAAACCAAAAAAAATAAAACCCTCAAAAATCCATAAAAGCCAAAGTAATCCATAGAACCCAAAAAAATCCATAAACCCCCCAAAAGTCCATAAAACCCCTAAAATCCATTAAACCCAAAGAAACCCATAAAATTTTTAAAAATCCATAAAATCAAAAAAATAGTCCATTAAAACCAAAAAAAATCCATAAAAAGCCTCCAAAAAAATCCATTAAACCAAAAAAATCCACAAATCCCCCAAAAATCCATAAAACCAAAACAAATCATATAAACCTAAAAACAAATCCATTAACCCCCCAAAAAATCCATAAACCACCCCAAAAATCCATAAAACCCAAAAAATCCAGAAAACAAAAAAAAATCCTAAAAAAAAAAAAAGAGCAAAATTAGTGCTGGAAATTATTGTGGTGTGCAGGGAAAGGGGGAATTCCTGGCCAAATGGAGAAAAATCAGCATTTTTAAATTGCAGCGTGGGAGGAAATGGAAATTTCCTGTGCAAAACCCAAAATTTGTATTTTAAGGGATTGCATTGTGCAAGGAAAGGGAAATTTCCTGTCCAAACTCCAAAATTTGTATTTTAAGGGGTTATATTGTGCAAAGAAATGGAAATTTCCTGCCCAAACTCCAAAATTTGTGTTTTAAGGGGTTATATTGTGCAAAGAAAGGGGGATTTTCTGTGCAAACCACAGATTTGTAACTTCAAGTATTGAATTGTGCAAGGAAAGGGAAATTTCCTGTCCAAACCCCAAAATTTATACTTTAAAGAGTTGGATTGTGTAAGAAAAGGGGGATTTTCTGTCCAAACCCCAATTTGTACGTCAAGAATTGCATTTTGAAAGTGAAGAGGTAATTCCTTTTCAAAATTTATACTTTAAGGGATTGCATCGGGCAAAGAAAGAGAAATTTCCTGTCCAAACCCCAAAATTTGTATTTTAAGGAATTTCATTGTGCAGGGAAAGGGAAATTTCCCATCCAAACCCCAAAATTTGTACTTTAAGGGATTGCACTTTGCAGGGAAATGGGAATTTCACAACCAAATCGGGTGAAATCAACGTTTTTAGCACCTGCAGCTCGCAAAAAAAGGGAAATTTCCCCGTTAACGCCCCAAAAGGAACATTTTAATCCATCTCAGCCCACAAGGAAAGGGGCATTTCCAATTTTTGGGGCACCCAAACCCACAGAGCTGACGTGAATTTGGGGTGAAAAGCGTGGATTTGGCGCTGCTGAGCCCCAAACCGGCACAAATTTGGGTTTCCCTCACTCCAAGCTGCCCCATCCCACCCCTTGGATCCCGAAACGCCTCGGACCCGCCTACCCCGACCCCAAATTGGGAGTGGGTCCCGCTTACCAGAGAAACGTTAGTGGTGTTCGGTGCCACTGGAGCTGAAGCATCGAACAAGGTCGCGTTGGCTGCGGGAAAGGAGTCGGTTATTGAGGTTTTGGGGTGAAATCCGAGCTTTTCGGGCACTGAGAGTCCCGGCTGAGCCCGGCATCCCGAGGGATCAGCAGATTTTGGGGAGAAAACCCCAACTTCTTGCGACTTGTCCCTGATCAATCCCACGCGCCGGGGAGGATGCGGCGGCTCCTCCCGCCGGGGTTGGGGCGGATTTTTTAGGAGTTTCCCAGTTCCTAAAATTTCGAGAAACTCCCGGGGAAGCCGCCAGGAGTGGGGTGGACTTTGAACCACGCGGGTGGAAGGCTGGGAAAACAGCCTGGGTGGGATTTTTTGACAGTGGTGCCCAATCACGCCCAATTGGCTCTTTTAAAATTATTATTGATTAAAAAAAAAAAATCTTTTGGGGGTGTTTTGGTGTCACCGCTGGAAAATTCCGTCTTTTCGAGCCCCCGGCACCTTCTCCTCCAAGCGCCAAAGGCGGCTCCGCTCGGCTCTTCGGGCGACGCAGCTCCGCAGCTCGGAGCACCCCCGATTCTCTCGGGGTGCCCCAAAAAGAGGGAATCCGGGAATTCCGGGAATTCCGGGGGCCCTTCGCCCCCCGCCCTCTTCCATCCTCTTCTCCGAGCGGGAATTTCGGCCGCCGCCTCCGTCCCCGGCGCCGGGGATTGATGAAGGAGAAGCGATTGCTGGGTTTAGGGCCGAGACCCCGGGGCTGCCGGCACCGAGCTCTGGGACACAAACCCGGCCCTAAAAACATCATCATTGCTCTTATTTTTGCCTCCACAGCCTTTCCTTTTTCCACAAACCGGCCCGAATTTGGGATTTTTACACTCTAAAGAGCTCTGGTGGGATTTAAGGGAGGAGCCCTAAGGGCTTGACACAAACCCTTTTAGAGAGAGAGAAGAAAGTCAAATACACTGAAAAAAACCCCAAAAAACAACCAAAACCCCCCTGTGGGGGAAGAGTATCAAATATTAAAATAGTTTTAATATTTAGAAGGCGATACTCACTTGAGATTGAAATCAGCCCCAATTGATGTGTGCAGCAGAGACAAATATGGGACAAATCAGTTATAATAATCAAAAATCAGCACGGATTAAAAAAAGGGATTTTTTTAAAAAAATAAGACCGAGGGGGATAAATGTAATTTCTAGAGGGGTGTTAAATCCAGCATGGATATCACTGCCTGGGCAGCCAGGGCAAGGAACGGGAACGGGGATTGGGGTGCGGATGCCTCTCGGTTGTTTGGGGTTTGCTCGGGATGGGGGCTCGGAAAAGGGGGAGAGCTCGCTGGAGGCTGAAGGCTCCAACTGTGGTAGAGCCCCAGTCCGGGATCCTGGTGAGAGATCACGGTTTCATTTGGGAATTCTGGCTCTGAGGGTTCTCTTGGCTCTCCCACAGTTGGGGTTGGTTGAGCAGAGTCGGCTCCGGGTGCTGCTCTGGGCTCCCGGATCCCGGCAGGGGAATGAGGGGTGGATGAGTGGGAATCGAGCAAAAATGGGAAAATCAACCCAAGGGCTGTGAGTGCCATCGGGTGAGAGCTCTCCTTGGAATGGCTGATGCCTTGGGAAGGCGTTGGGGGGAAAATCTTGGATGTTCTTCTGGGAGGAGGGAGATGGGGACAACTTCACCGTCACCCGTGTCCAGGGTCACCTTCATCCACCGTCACCTCCATCCACCATGATCTTTATCCCATCACCTCCATCCACTGTCATCTTCACCCAGCAAGATCTTCATCTGCCATCACCTCCATCCACCATCGTCTTCATCCACTGTCACCTCCATCCACCATCATCTTCATCCACTGTCATCTTCATCCACCATGATCTTTATCCCATCACCTCCATCCACTGTCATCTTCATCCACCATGATCTTTATCCCATCACCTCCATCCACTGTCATCTTCATCACCTGATCATCCATCACTCCATCCACTGTCACTCATCCACCACCATCACCTCCATCACTCACTTCATCACCATATCTTCCCATCACTGCATCTGCTGTCACTCCATCGCTGTTCACCTTCACCCACCAAAATCTTCATCCACCATCACCTCCATCCACTGTCACCCTCCACCATGGTCTTCATCCACCATGATCTTCATCCACTGTCACCTTCATCCACCATGACCTTTTCATGCACTGTCATCTTCATCCGCCATCACCTTCATCCACTGTCCCTCACCATGGTTTCATCCACCATGTCATCTTCATCCCGCTTCTCTCCATCGCCTCATCCACTGTCACCCTCCACCATGGTTTTCATCCACCATGATCTTCATCCACCAACATCTTCATCCACCATCATTTTCATCCCCCATCACCTTCATCCTCCACAGCCTTCTCTGGCTGCAGCTGGCACTCCCCAGAATTTCTCCTTTTCATGAATTCAGCTCCTGGGAGAGGAGCAGTCGCTGCCGTGAGCCCAAAGCCACCCCGGGAGTACCCGAGCTCCGCGGTTCAGCTCTGAGATCACCCGGGACTGTCCGAGAGCAGAACCAGGGAACCACGGAAGGGCCGCCTGCTCAGGGCCCGATGGCCTCTCCGTTTGGGAAAGGAGTGCAAATAGAGGAGGAAAAGCCTCCATGGATGTTCACACCCAGCTGGGCTCCCGGGGTGTCCCAGACACCGAGAGCACAAACCCACTGCAGGTTTTTCTGGGGAATGTTTCCACCAGTGCAGGCTGGGATGAACCATCTAAAACGTCTTTTGGTTTCCATATTTCCTCTGGTCCATCCAGGTTTGGCTGCTCAGGCCGAGATCCGGTTTTCCAGGCCACGAAGCGCCGAGTCTTTCATCCAAGTGGGTCAAGACTCTTCCTCCATCTCCAAAACCCCCTCGGAGGAGGAGAGGATGGGGATGAGGACGAGGATGACATCTCTCCACCCCAGCAGCTGCCTCCTCCCTCATCCTCGGCCAGTGGGATTCACCCTCGCGGACCCTCCCACCCCCGGCCCCAGCCCGGCCGGCCCCGGGGTGAACTCACCTGGGTCGGGGGCGACGCACTCGCACTTGTACATGGTCACGTAGTCGGGCTTGAAGTCGGAGTTGATGGGGTAGTACTTGAAGGCCCCGATCATCTTCTTGATGGCGTCGTAGATGAAGATGAAGCTGATGAGGGTGGAGAAGCCCTCCTCGGTGAAGCGCGTGATGTACTTTATAATGAAGCTGGCGTCGGTGGCCACCAGGATAAGGCACTGCAGGGCCGAGTGCAGCCCGATCCACAGGCGGAACTCCATGTAGTCGATCCCGTTGCCTCTGCAAGAGGGGACAAACGGCCCCTGACGTGGCCGGGGGCTGGAAGGCGGTCCCACCACAGGGAGCCGTGGTGACCCCCAATCCTAGATTTCAGCTTTTTATTTTTCTATATTCTATATTTATCATGTTTTATTTTCTATTTTTAATTTTCTATTTGCCCACTCCATGTCGAATACTTGCCCACCTAGTCGTGTTTCCTGTCTATATTCTTTACATGGTAATCTCTTTCTCTATTTTCTCTTTCTCATTGGCCTGGAAATTTATAGTGTCTGAGCACTCCATTGGTCAGGTGGGCTGTGACTGCGATATGTGGGTCCTAATATGCTGACATCTCTAATTCTGCTTATTTTTAAGCTCTCCATGGCATCACTATGCTGCTTTAATCCTTTCGAACTTAAGCTCCAGTTCTCAAGAGACGGCTGTGCTAGTTCCTGCGAAGAACATGAGGTTTGTCCCGGTCTTCCTGAACGTTGGGACTGTGTTCAGCTCTGACCCTGGATTCTGCTATATTTTATTTTCTCTGCACAACCTCACATAATCTCACGATCCCTACAAATCCATACCTTGTATTATCGATGATAGACGCATTCTTCAATCACTAGATGATCGGAATCCTTCCATCATTCCATTCTTCCATCAAATAAATCCCAAGCGATTCCAGATTTCACAGGATCCCAGATCCGGTGACACAGGATCACTACCAAGCCCATCAGTGCCATGCCCCAGTTCCATGGATGCCGCATCCACACGAATCCGCACAGAATGAATCCTCAGATCCCACAATGCATGGTGGATGCAGCCTGCTCATGAGGATGACCCGGTGATCCATGCCCCTGTGGTCCCACATCTCATAGACCCCTGGTCCCAACTGGACCGTCACCTAGGGAGTCGTGCTGACTGGATCCCCCATCCCAAGCTAACTGATCCACACCCTTCAGCTGGCATGTCATGGCGTCAATACCCACGCGATCCGGCCAGATCCCTATGTTTTCTCCATCCACTACCCCATTCCCCCCACATGGGATGCCCACTCATGGATCTCCTCCCTTCCCTTTCCTGCGTGGGATCCTCCCACCCTTCCGCCTGCCCCCCACGCAGCGGCTTCCTATGGACAGGGACCCTTCCCGCTTACTTCCTCTTTCCTTCCTCCACCTCCTCCACACCACCACCCATCCATCCCACTCCTCCATCATGCGAATGTACCAACCATCCCACCCATCCTACCCATCCCATCACCCTAGATCCCATTCCTCAATGGTCCCATCCATATCCCATCCATTCATCCCCATCCCATCATCAGAATTCGACCCCACCACTGTGTCCCCCACGCTCGGCTGACCCCTGCCGTACCTGGTAGTTGTCAGTGGCGTCTCCCAGCAGGCCGCCGAAGGTGATGGCGTTGGTGATGCAGCCCAGGTAGATGAAGAGGATGGCGGAGATGCTCTGGATATGGAAACCTTCGTAGAAGTCGCTCGGGAACCAGGGCAGCTTCCTCTTGATATCCAGGTAGAGGCCACCGCAAAACCTGTGGGGACAGCAGCGAGGAGCTGGGGACTCCCACCAGAACAGAACCGGGGAATTCTGGAATGGTTTGGGCTGGGAGGGACCTCAAAGCCCATCCAGGGCCACCCCACCATGGCAGGGACACCTCCCCTGTCCCAGGGTGCTCCAGCCTGGCCTTGGACACTCCCAGGGATCCAGGGGCAGCCACAGCTGCTCTGGGAATTCCATCCCAGACAAGAATTCCTTCCAAAATCCCATTTCAATCGCCCTTTCCCAGTGTGACCCCATTCCCTGTTCCTCCTCCATCCCTTTCCCAGTCCCTCTCCAGCTCCTGGAGCCCTCCAGGCCCTGCCAGGGGCTCTGAGCTCTCCCTGGAGGGTCCATTGGACATTCCCAGCTCTCCCAGCCCGGCTCCAGAGGGGCTGGACAATCCCAAAATGGTTTGGGTTGGGAGGCGCCCTAAAGACCCCTCAATGCTGCCCCAGGGAACTCTCCCTCTCCAGGGTGCTCCAGCCTGGCCTTGGGCATTTGGCTACAGCCTCTGTGACCAGTTGGGAGACACATAATATTATACATGATACAATATAATATCAATCCATTATTATAAATATAATAAATAAAAATATTTTAGAATATTAATTATGCATAATATTAATATGAATACATATATAATATTTATATTCTACGTATTTGCTTCTATATTCTTGTGTTTCTATATGCTACATTTCTGTGTTTCTATATTTCTACATGTCTACATTTCTACATTCTATATTTATGTATTATATTTCTATTTCTGTATTTCTATATATATTTCTATATCGCTATATTTCTGTATTTTTCTGCACAAAATCCTGTTCCCACCCGGATTTGATTGTTCTTTGCCCCAGGATGAGCCCGCAGGTGATGTTGATGGACGCAGCCCCCTCGGGAGGTTTTTGGGGTGGGCTCCTCACTCACCTGCCGGTCCAGGCCAGCTCCTCGCCGATCTCGTGCACCTCGGGCATCTCGCCATCCTCGCTGCCACCGCCGCCGCCCCCGGCGCCCGCCCCGCCTGCCGTGCCGTTCATCTGCCCCACCTCGTTCAGCGAGAACACGGATTTCCTGCAGGAACGGCCACGGCCGGGGGTCAGCACACGGACCCTCCGGCCTGGGGTCAGCACGTGGACCCTCCAGACTCGGGTCAGCACCGGCACCACGGCATGGCCTGGGGTCAGCACCACGGAACCCGCCAGCCTTGGGTCAGCACATGGACTGTCCGGCCTGGGGTCAGCACAACGGACCATCCGGTCTGGAGTCAGCACAGGGACCCTCCGGCCTCGGGTCAGCACCGGCACCACTGGATCAGCAATACGAACTCTCCAGCTTTGGGTCAGCATAGCACCACCAGATTGGCACCACCGAACCCTCGCCTGTGGCAGGCAACTGCAGCACACTCGACTGGACACCACTGACCCTCCAGCTCAGGTTGGCACCGGCACCACCAGATTGCACACTGAACCTCCCACCTTGGTCACACTCACAGATGCCACCAAACCATCTCGGATGGCATCACCACCCTCCAGCCTCAGGCTGCACGGCACCACCGATGCACCTGGAACACTCCAGCCTTGGATCCGCACCGGCACCACCAGATTGGCACCACTGAACCTTCCCACCTCGGGTCAGCCCCGGCACCACACGATTGGTGCCACCAAACCCCCCCAGTCTCAGACTGGCATCACCGACCCCTCCAGCCTCAGGCTAGCACTGGCACCACCGGATTGGCACCATGGAACCCTCCAGCCTTGGATTGGCATTGGCACCACCAGATTGGCGCAGCCAAACCCTCTGGCCTCGGGTTAGCAGTGGCACTGCTGGATCAGCACCACTAAACTCCCCAGTCTCGGATTGGCACCACCGAACCCTCCAGCCTCAGGCTGGCACCAGCATCATTGGATTGGCACCACTGAATCTTCCGGCCTTGGGTTGGCATTGGCACCATTGGATCAGCGCTACTGAACCCTCTGACCATGGATCAGCACCAGCGGCACTGGCACAGCCTTGGATTGGCACTGCTGAACGCTCTGGCCTTGGACTGGCACCGCCAAACCCTCCAGCCTTGGATTGGCACCGGCACCACTGGATTGGCACCACCAAACCCCCCAGTCTCAGACTGGCATCACCGAACCCTCCAGCCTCAGGCTGGCACTGGCACCACCGGATTGGCACCACCAAACCTTCCAGCCTTGGGTTCCCAGCACCACCAGATTGGCACAGCCAAACCCTCCAGCCCTGGGTCAGCACTGGCACTGCTGGATCAGCACCACAAACCCTTCAGCTTTGGTTGGCACGGCACCACCAGATTGGCACCACTGAACCTCTGACCTTAGATTGGCATCAGTGGCATTGGCACAGCCTCAGATCAATGCCATGGACCCTCCAGCCTTGGATCAGCACTGCTGAACCCTCTTGCCCCAGGTCAGCACTGGCACCATTGGATTGGCACCACTGAACCCTCTGGCCTTGAAATGGCACCACTGGGTTGGAACCACTGGGTCGGCACCACTGAACCCTCTCTTGTGCACGGCACCCCAGATCGACCCGACCCTGCTGGGTCGCACCACCACTGAACCCTCCAGCCTCAGGTTGGCACCGGCACCACCAGATCAGCAGCACCAAACCCTTCAGACTTGGGTTGGCACCACCACTGAACCCTCAGCCTCGGGTTGGCATCAGTACCACTAGATTAGCACCACCAAACCCTCTGGTCTTGGGTCAGCACCATCACCAAACCCTCCAAACTCAGGTTGGCACCGGTACCACCAGATCAGCACCACAGCCTGGGGTCAGCACCAGCCACGGTGCAGCTCTGTGCCACACCGAGGTGGGTTTTGGGGTGAATTTGGAAAGATTCAGAGCTTTGCCCAGGTCATGGACTCATGCCATGGGTTTGGTTGGAGGGACTCAAGGGTCACCCAGGGTCATCCATTGCAGCCCCATGGGCAGGGACAGCACCCGCTGGAATCTGTTCCTGCAGAATGGGAACAGCTCAGAGCCAATCCGGGAACAAAACCTGCTGGAAATCTGACCCTTGGGAACATTTGGACGGGTTCTTCCCAGGGAGGGAGCCCAGCAAAGCTCTCATCCCCCAAAACCGGACATGGTTTTGTCCCCCAAAACTGGCCACAGGGCTGGGTCTGGCCCCACAGCCCCACCCACCTCTTCTCGGCCGAGGGCACTTTTTTGGGCGGCTCGATGCGGATGTTGGGGTCCCACTCGCCGGGCGGGAGACGATGACCTCGTCCAGGAACTCGTCGATGCCGGCGATCAGGTCCTCCCTGTCGCGGGCTTTGTAGGCAACATCGCTGAAGAGCTGGGGGTGGAGAGGGCAGCAGGGTCACCCTCAGCACGGCCCCCGCGTCCTTCTGGGGCTTTAAAGCTCGATTTTTGGGGATTAATGAAAATTGATTTTTTTTTCCCTTGATTCCCAGGGAGAACCTCTACTCACATCATCCACCATGAGCGTGGCGATGGCTCGGCCGATCTCATTGTAGGATTTGGCTTTTCCCGCGGGCCCAGGAGGATGAAGAGGAACCTGGGAGGGAAAAGCACTGCATTGGTGACCTTGGTGTCACCACCGGTGTCACCGAACCGCTCGGTCCCACGGGACTGCGCTCACCTGGTGGGGACGGGCACCTCGGTCACCCCGCCCAGCATGGTGGCCTGGAGCAGCCTGACAAAAGCCACAAAAGGCTTCTCCAGGAACTCAACCTCCCCCACCAGCACGTTGGAGGCCTCGGCGTCCTTGGGGATCTTCTTGATGAATTTGTTTTTCAGCTGTCAGGAAAGATGAGAGTGGGGAAGGGAGCAGATGCCAAAATTTGGGATTTCCCCCCTTTTTTTTTTCCTCATCCCGGCCATGAGAATTGAAGCCTCAGGCTCAAAGGTTTCACCTCTGGTGGTGTCAAGGACTCACAGAGGTGGGGATTGAGAGCCACGCATGGGAATAAGCCAGGAGAAATTCCTGGAGCTGAATTTGTTCAGAAATGGCTAAAACTCACACTGACACCAAAAATGTCCACCCAGGAGAAATTCAGAACTGAATTTGTTAGAAATTTGGCTAAAACTGACACTGACACCAAAAATGTTCACCCAGGAGAAATTCCCAGAGCTGAATTGGTTCAGAAATGCGGCTGAAACCAAGACTGACCCTAAACTGTGCACTCAGGGGAAATTAATGGAGCTGAATTTGTTCAGAAATGTGGCCAAAATTGAGATTGACACCAAAATATACATCCAGGAGAAATTCACGGAGCTGAAATTGTTCCAAAACATGGCCAAAACCAAGACTGACTCCAAACTGTGCACCCAAGAGAAATTCATGGAGTTGAAATTATTCAGAAATGCAGCTGAAACCAAGACTGACCCTAAACTGTGCACTCAGGGGAAATTCAGAGCTGAATTTGTTCAGAAATGCGGCCAAAATTGAGATTGATATCAAAATGTGCACCCAGGAGAAATTCACGGAGCTGAATTTGTTCAGAAATTTGACTAAAACTGATACTAACACCAAACTGTGCACCCAGGAGGAGTTCATGGAGCTGAATTTGTTTAAAAGTGTGGCTTAAACTGAGACTGAACCAAAGGGTGCATCCAGTGGAAATTCACGGAGCTGAATTTGTTCAGAAACGTGACTAAACCCAAGGCTGACCCCAAAATGTGCATCCAGGGGAAATTCATGGAGCTGAATTTGCTCAGAAATGAGGCCAAACCCAAGGCTGACCCCAAAATGTGCATCCAGGGGAAATTCATGGAGCTGAATTTGCTCAGAAATGTGGCTAAAAGTGATACTGAACCAAAGGGTGCACCCAGGGGAATCAGAGCTGAATTTGCTCAGAAATGTGGCCGAACTCAAGACTGACCCCAAACTGTGCACCCAGAGCCCTCCAACCGCACCAACAAAGGGGCTGCTGTAAAAGATGTTCTGCTCTTCTGTATTCTCCACAAGCAGAACTCCCTGAAATCCCCCTGCAGAAAATCCGAACCGATCCCCGGGGATGCTGCAGCCAGCCAGGAACATTTTTGGGTTTTTTTTTGCGCCCCCAGGCTCCCCCAAACCCCCTGCACGGGGAATTTTTGACACCTCACTCCTCCCCAGCCCCATTCCATGAGCAGGGAACAAACAACGGGAACAGGAAAACCTCATCCATGGATTTATTCCCGAGGTCTCTTCTCCCCTGCAGCTCTTTTATTTCGAGCCACACGGGTTCAATAGCAGCGCGGGCAGGGAGTTATGATAATCTATATGGCAGCATGAGGGCAGGCATGTGAGCCTCTGCCCCGTCCTAATCTTTTAAATCCAAATGGAAAAAAAAAAAAAATTAAAAAAAAAAAATCATAATAATAAAGCAACTCCTCGGAATAAGAGCAGGAGTTTCCAGTGACCACTAAGCTTCGTGTAACACTTAAAAAGTCCCTTTGTAGTGGGCCTAATAGGGCGATTAAACCTACATGCTTTGCATATTTTGGGATTAACCCTCCGAACCCCATTGCTGGAGGGGAGATTTGGGGTTCCTGAGTGGGCACGGGGAGGTGCCCTGGTGTCCCTGTCTGTGGCTCCCAGCAGTGTGTGAATGTCCATCCGTGAAATCCAGGGAATTAAATTAAATTATTTCTTGTATTTGGGCCGGCCCTAAACTGCGTCGCCCCAGCAAGGACATCCCGGGGAAAAGGCAAGTTGTTATCCCACCCCGTTCCCTAAAAACCCACGGGGTTGTTGAATTTCCCTTTGGTTTGTTGTGAAGTCAGAAACAGGAAAAAGGAAAGGTTGTGTAAGGAATCGACAGTTCCCAAATAAAATCTGGGATGGGAACGGGACACTGAGCAAAAGAATGGGACAAAATTGCCCCAATCCCATCCCTAAACCGAGATCTGCTTCCCCTCCAGCTCCCTCCCGACAGCAATCCCGGAGGGAATCACCCTCCACGGCCTCTGGGCTGAGCTTTGCTTTGAGAAACCCCTGGGAAAAACTGAGAAAAAAACGGAAACCACCCCAAAATCCTGCCCCTCGCTTTCCCAGCCAAACCCCTGTGCACAATGCACAACCCCAAGGGCTGGGATGGGATTTCCCGCTCTCTCCCAGCCAATCCTTTAGGATTCCTGCTCTTCCAAGCACCTTCCCTGCCATCCCTGAAGATCTGGTGGGATTTTTCTCCCCCACCCCGAGGAATTGGAGCTGCCCCAACCCCCTTGCTCGGCCCCAATTCCGCTCCCCGGTTCAGCTTCCCCGCGGACGCGCAGGGATCGATGGAGGCATTAACTGCCCTAATTAGGAATTTGTGCGGGAATCGACCGGGACCAGGCTCACGTGGACCCCAACAGCCCCGGAGCACGGCAGGGATGGTGTTGGGACGCTCCTCCCCGATTTGGGGTGGGATGATTTGGGGTGGGTACCTGGTCGGTGCTCGGTGTGTCCGAGATGTCGTTCATGCTCCGGCTCTGGGCGTGACCTGGTGGAGGGAAGGGAGGGAACGTGAGGAACGTGAGGAAAAACCCCTTGAGCCGGGAAAGAACCCAGCAGGGAGACTGTGCGGAGAAATAAAATATCCTTTATGGCATTTGGACATGCAAAGCAGCAGCAGGGACACAAAACCACAGGAATTAGGGGAAAATCCTTCATGGAAAGGGTGGAAGGGGTGGCACAGGGTGGTGGTGATGCCCCCATCCCTGGAAAGGACTGAAAATTGTCTGGATGTGGCACTTGGGCACACGGGTCACAGGTGGTGCTGGTATTCCGTGATCTTAGAGGGCTTTTCCAACCCCAGCAACCCCATATCTGCATGAACAGGTGCTCCATGATCCCTGAGGGCTTTCCAACCCCAATGACCCCATAACTCCATGAACAGGATGTTCCATGATCTTACAGAATTTTTCTTCCCTAACAACCCCATAACTTTCTATGACCTTAGAGGGCTTTCCCAACCCCGATGACCCCATAACTCCCTGAACAGATATTCCATGATCTCCGAGGGTTTTTCCAACCCCAACAACCCCATAACTCCATGAACAGGAACCTTTCCAGTCTCAGCTGCAGAAACCAAACCCCAGATGGGATTTCCCACCTGTCCTCTCCCAACCAAGCCACCTTATAGGATTCCTTCCCCCACTAAAGATCTGAAGCATTTTTTTCCTCCACCCACAGGGATTTTGAGTGACACCAGCACCACCCTTCATCCCCAATCCCATGCTGCGTTTCTGGGACAGCGTCCATGGGGGGACCCCTTGTCATTTTAACCCCCCACTCCACTGCTGGCACTCGGAATTTGGGTTTTATGGGTGTTTTGGGGTGGTTGGGGTCCCCCACTCACGCAGGCGGCCGTAGCTGGCGCTCTGCCGCATCCGCAGGTCCTCGGTGGAGCGGTGGAAGGCGGCGCCGGCGGCCGGACCCCGCACGGGGCTGCGGGCTGGGGGAGAGGAGAGAGAGATGTGAGAGGAGGAGCTGGATCCTGTGGGAATGTTGGGGCAGGATCCTGTGGGGAATTCAGGGGAGGATCCCATGGGGAATTTGGGGGAGGATCCCATGGGAATTCGGGGGCAGAATCCCATGGGGGACATCCTGTGGGAAAGTTGGGGCAGGATCCTGTGGGAATGCTAGGAGCAGGATCCCATGGGGAATGTTGACAGAAGGATCCCATGGGGGATATCCCGTGGGAATGTTGGGGCAACATCCCATGGGAATGTTGGGGCAGGATCCTGTCGGGAATTCGGGGGAAGGATCCCATAGATGTTGGGGGAAGTATCCCATGGGGAGCACCAGGGGCAGAATCCCATGGGGGACATCCATGGGGAATGTTGGGGCAGGATCCTGTGGGGAATTTGGGGGAAGGATCCCATGGGAATATCCTTGGGGATTTGGGAAGCGGGATCCCATGGAATCTGGGGAGGATCCCATAGGGAACACCCCATGGGGAATGTCGGGGAGGGATCCTGTGGGAATGTTAGGGGCAGGATCCCATGGGGGACATCCCATGGAGAATGTTGGGGCAGGATCTTGTGGGGAATTCAGGGGAAGGATCCCGTGGGAATATCGGGGCAGGATCCCATGGGGAATGTTGGGGCAGAATCCCATGGAGAACATTAGGGGCAGGATGCCATGGGGAATTCAGGGGAAGGATCCCATGGGGAATATCCTATGGGGATCATTGGAAGCTGGATCCCATAGGAATCTGGGGGAAGGATCCCATAGGGAACATCATGGGCACGATCCCATGGGGTACATCAGAGGCAGGATCCCATGGGAATGTCAGGGGCAGGATCCCGTGGAAAACATTGAGGGCAGGATATCACGGGGAAAGTCTGGGCAGGACCCCATTGGGGTAGGAAGGATCCCATGGGGAACATCCCGTGGGGAACATTAAGAGCAGGATCCTGTGGGAAACATCAGGGGCAGGATCCCATGGGGAATATTGGAATCGGGACCCGACGGGAATGTTGGGGGCAGGATCCCATGGGCATGTTGGGGCAGGATCTTGTGGGCAGTTCAGGGGAAGGATCCCACGGGAATGTCGGGGTGGGATCCCATGGGAATGCTGGGGTCAGGATCCCATGGGAATGCTGGGGTCAGGATCCGTGGGAATGCTGGGGTAGGATCCCACGGGGAATGTTGGGCAGGATCCCGTGGGAATGCTGAGGGTCAGGATCCCACGGGAATGTCGGGGTGGGATCCCTGGGAATGCTGGGGTCAGGATCCCGTGGGGAATGCTGGGGTCAGGACCCGTGGGAATGCTGGGGTCAGGTCCCGTGGGATGTTGGGGCAGGATCCCGTGGGAACATCAGGCACAGAGAATCATCTGCCCAGCACAGGAGGCAGCAGAAATCTGCTTTTCCCTCCCATGCTCTTCTCCCGCCCATCGGAATTTTCCCGCTGGCAGTGAGGGGATATTGATGAAATGTCCCACCCCGAATCCTCCTGCTCCACCACTGAGGAGCCACCACCGCCCCACCCCAGCCCTGCCCTCGGGGCTGTCAGGGGCTCTGGAAATGACACTTCTGTCATTCGGGGAGACAGAACCCTTGATTTCGGTTTTTAATCCAATAATTCCCAAAAACCCACACAACTGGCATTTGCCATGAACTCCACACCCGAATATTCTCACTGGCCGCATCCAGCTGCACATTTCTCCTCCCTAATTGGACAAGTCCTGCTTTTCATCTCAGATATTTGAGCTGAATTAATTTGCTATAAACATTTCCTTTCCCCCTGGATTTTCTATTTTAAGCCCAACATTTCCTCAGGAAACCTAAATTCCCAAAATTCCTTTAGGAAAACCCTCTGGACTTTCCCTGAGCATCATTCCAAGGCCACAGCTGCCACCACGGCGTCTGCCTCCATCTCTTTATCATCATTAAACCAACCAAACCAACGTGGAAATTCCCATGGGATTTATCCCAACGTCTGTCAGCACAGGAAGTGACCACTTTGGAATGTCCCCTTTGGGAGTCCGGAGCGATTCCAGCAAGGGATGGAAAGCGCCATTCCCAAACCGTGCTTGGTGTTTGTGGATTCTGGGCAGAGCCCTGGCTTGGATGTCCAGTTCCAGGATGGGTAATGCCCCAGTGGAATGTCAGTCTTGGCCATTGTCCGTGGGAATGTCGGTCATGATGGTCAGTCTTGGATTCAGGAATGCCCCAGGTGGGAATGTCAGTCATTGGCCATCTGTCCTGTGGGAATGTCGGTCACTGATGGTCAGTCTTGGGATTCAGGAATGCCCCAGGTGGGAATGTTGGGGGGTCACTGATGGTCAGTCCCAGGACAGGGTGAAGGAATGCCCCAGGTGGGAAAGTTGGTCCACTGGTGGTCGACTCCTGGGACATGGGAATATCCTGGTGGGAATGTCAGTCACCAGTGGTCAGTCCCAGGACAGGGAGAATGCTCCAGGTGGGAATGTTGATCACCAGTGGTCAGTCCAGTGGGAATGCATGGTCACTGGTGGTCAGTCCCAGGACATGTGGAAATGCTCCAGTGGAATGTCGGTCACCAATGGTCTGTCCAGTGGGAATGCTGGTCACTGGCCATCTGTCCGTGGGAATGCCCCAGGTGGGAAATTCGGTCACTGGTGATCCATAGGTCGCCAGGGCTATCCAGTCCTTGGAGGGGAATGTTGGTCACCTGATGACCTCCTCGGATCAGATTCCGAGGTTCAAGCTGTCCACAATTGCGTGTCACGCTGCGGCAGGTTTCACAGTGCATCTCGTAGTCATGTCCAGTCGGAATGTCAGTGCACACATCTGTCGCGAGCGGAGTCACTGTGTTGTCTAGCTCGGAGTGACAATGTTGGTCACTGGTGGTCACTCCTGGGACATGGGAATATCCTGGGTGGGAATGTCGGTCACTGGTGGTCAGTCCCAGGACATGAGAATGCTCCAGGTGGGAATGTTGGTCACTGATGGTCTGTCTGGTGGGAATGCTGGTCACTGGCGGTCAGTCCTGGGATTCAGCAATGCCCCAGGTGGGAATGTTGGTCACAGGCTGTCTGTCTGGTGGGAAAGTTGGTCACTGGCCATCTGTCCAGTGGCAATGTTGGTCACTAACGGTGAGTCCGGTGGCAATGTCGGTCACTGGCTGTCTGTCCCCGGAGCCCCAGAGCAGCCACAGCCCGGCAAATCCTGGCACAGCGAGTGACCTCGCGCTAAACCCGAGCAAATAATCGGGCGGGAGAACAACCAAATCCCCTTTTGTAAGGGCTGGGCAAGGCGGGATTCAGCCGGCAGCAGACGGATTTGTCTGCGGCCGCCGCGCCAGGAAACGGAGCCACGGGCCACACTGCGCCATTGTCCTCGAGGTGACGTCACTGCTCGGTGATGTCATCTCACAGTGACATTGCCTTTGTGGTGATGTCATCGCTTGGTGATGTGATCACACAGTGACACTGTCATCACACTGCGCCATTGTCCTTGCATTGACCTCATTGCACAGTGACATTGTCGTCTCAGTGACGTCACTGTTCAGTGATGTCATGCACAGTGACATTGTTTTCATGGTGACATCATCACTCAGTGATGTCATTCACAGTGACATTGTCCTTGCCCTGACGTCATCACACAATGATGTCATGGCACAGTGACATTGTCCTTGCCATGACGTCATCACACAGTGACATTGTCATTGCACAGCACCATTGTCCTCCATTGTGGTGATGTCATTGCACACTGATGTCATAGCACAGTGACATTGTCCCCACAGTGATGTCATCACCATGATGTCCTCACACAGCACCATTGTCCTGATGGTGACATCATCTCACAATGACATTGACCCCACAGTGATGTCATCACACAGTGATGTGAGCATCACACGATGCCATTGTCATCACACGATGCAATTGTCCTTAGAGTGATGTCATCACACAATGTCAATGCCCTCACACTGTGACATCATGCCCCAGTGATGTCATCACCAGTGACTGTTCCACAATGATGTCATCAAGTGGCCATTGTCCTTACAGCGATGTCATCAATAGTGACACATTGTCTCACAATGATGTCATCACACAGTGACATTGTCCTCAACAATGATGTCATCACATGCCAGTGTCCTCCAGTGAGTGTCCACACAGTGTCAAGCCCTCACACAGTGACATTGTCCCCACATGATGTCATCACATGGTGATGTCGCGCCATTGTTTCAGATTGGTGATGTCATCACACAATGACATCACTGCACAATGATGTCACAAGGTGATGTCAGCACACATAGTCATCACATAATATTCCTTCGCACAGTGCCATTGTCCTCACATGGTGATGTCATCACTCATGTGCATTGTCCACACACAATGACATTGTCCTTGCCACAGGACCATTGTCCCCACTGTGATGACATCACATAGTGATGTCATTACACAATGACATTTTCCCTCAACATGATGTCATCACACAGTGTGTCACCACACAATGAATCATCATCCAACTGTTAATCATCACACAATGACATCATCATCACACAATTACATCGTCATCACACAATGACATTCTCTCTCACAATGATGTCATCACACAGTGATTCACCCCTCAGTGACCTCGTCTTCTCCATAGCCACGTCCCCTGACACAAACTGTCCTTGTCACACACGTTGTCCTTGATGTCCAAACACCTCCTTGGCCTCCAGCTCCAGTGGCCTCTCACCCTTAAATCCACCAGCGCTGGGCTTCCGGGGTCTTTCCCAAGGCAGTGAACACCTGGGGATCCCAAACCCTCAGGGTCCTCCTTCCCTTCTCCCGAGATGTCCCTCCCCAATGTCCAGCAGTGCCACTGGGAGCAAGCCGGACCACGGGGGCTCACTGGAATTGGAAGAGACGGATTTTCTGATGTCCCAAATCCTTGGGTTCCTCCCGAGCTGCTCCCTTCTCCCGAGATGTTCTTCCCCAAAGCCCTCAGGCACAGACCGGACACCAGGAGCTCACCAGTGTTGGAGGACATGGATTTCCTGATGTCCCGAATTCCCAGAGTTCCTCCTCCCCTTCTCCTGAGCTGTCCCTCCCCAGCTCCCCCCGGGCACAGGCCGGACCCCAGGGCTCACCGGTGTTGGAGGACACGGATTTCCCGATGTCGGCCAGGGAGCGGTGGATCGGCTTCTTGGTCTGGTGGCGGTGCTTGCGCAGGAGGACATAGCTGAGCTTCTCCCGCAGCTCCGGCTTCAGCAGCCCGTCCTCGATCTGCTTCTCGATGACATCGTCTGCAACGTGGTGACCCAGGGGTGACCCCTGGGTGACTCCCAGACCCCCCCAAATCCCCTGTCCTTGATCTGCTTCTCAATGACATCATCTGCAGCATGGTGACCAATTGGTGACACCAGGGTGACCCCCAGATTCCCCCCAAATCTCCCGTCCTTGATCTGCTACTCGTACATTGCTGCAGCATGGTGACCAAGGGGTGACCCCAGGATGAACCAGGGGTGACTCCCAGGCCCACCCCAAAATCCCCTATCCTTGATCTGCTTCTCTCTGTAACATGGTGATGCTGGGGTGATCCATCAGTGACCCCCAAACTCTCCCAAAATCCCTCATCCTCCATCTGCTTCTCAATGACATCGTCTGCAACATGGTGACCTAGGGATGACCCCGGGGTGACCCCCAGACCCCCCCAAAATCCTCTATCCTTATCTGCTTCTTGATGACGTCATCTGCAACACTGGACACAGTGATCCTGGGGGACCCAGGGTGACCCCAGACCCCCCCAAATCTGCTGCTTCAGCAGTGACCCATGGAACCTCCCCGAAATCTCCTATCCTTGTTCTTCTTGATGGCATCGAGAAGACCCCCAGGACCCCCAAAAATGTCCCATCCTCGATCTGCTTCTCGATGACATTGTCTGTAGTACCTGGCCACAGTGACCAAGGGGTGACCCATTGGTGACCCCCAGACCCCCCAAAATCTTCTGTCCTTGATCTGTTTCTCAATGACATCATCTGAGACATCTGAGACATCATCTGATGACACATCTGAGGTCACCCCCAGAACTCCCCAAAATCTGGTCCTTGAGCAGTGACCCCCAGATCTCCCCAAAATCTCCCATCCTTGATCTGCTTCTTGATGACATCATCTGAGACACCCACCGATGGTGACCCTGGGGTGACCCTGGGGTGACCCCCAGAGCCCCCCCCAAATCCCAACTCAACCACTCCTGGAAGCAACCGATGGCTCCAACTCTGGCCTTTGCTCATTCCCGGACAAATTCTATATTTATGGAAGTGAATAAATGAATTTCAATCCATTCCCAGCATTTTTGGATGCAGGGAGAAGCCTCCACCGTCTCCTACCTATAATTTGGGGCAGGGAGTCCGTCCAGTCCAGGAGCACCGTTACCGTCTGGAGACACGTCCGCAGCTCAAAGAGGCTGTGCAGGGACAAGGTGGACACGTGGGGTTGCTCCACCTCTCCGCCGCCTTCCTCCACTTCCTCGAATTTGATCCACCTGGAACGGAGGGGAAGTGAGGATGAGGGGGGCTTTCCTGGGAGTTTCCTCCTTGGAAGTCTGGATTAATTAATTAATTCTGCGATGTTTGTGCCGTATCCGAGTGGGAAGGGAGAATCCGGTGATCATTCCCCAAGTGCTGCTTCCATGATTGAAGAGGAGGAAAACCTCCCAGTCCCACCAAGGACCAAACTCTGTGGATTTCCCCTCCTCAAATCTCTCTAAGGGATCTGGGAGTTGTGGAATGGAGGAAAACCTCCTGGTCCCAGCGGGAACCAAATTCCATAGATTTCCCCCTCCTCAATCTCTCGATGGGATTTGGGAATTGTGGGAGTGGAGGAAAACCTCCTGGTCCACCAGGGATCCAAATCCATGGATTGTCCTTCCTCAAATCGCTCTGCAAGGATTGGGAGTTGTGGAGTGGAGGAAACGCTCCAGTCCCTCTAGGAACCGAACTCTGTGGGTTTCCCCCTCTCAAATCTCTTCATGAGGTTTGGGATTGTGGAATGGGGGAAACCTCCCATCCCACCAGGAACCCACAGGAATTTCCATTCTCAAATAATTCCTGTGAGTTTGGGAATTGTAAGAGCGAAGGAAACCTCCCAATCCACTAGGAAATCAATCCTGTGGATTTCCCCCTCCTCAATCGCTCCTGCGAGGTTTGGGAGCTGTGGAGTGGAGGAAACGCTCCAGTCCCTCTAGGGAACCGACCTGTTGGGTTTTCCCTCCTCAAAATCTCTACTCATGCAACCTGAATTTTAGTTTGTAATATTTAAAACTTGAATCATAACTTTTTATACAATGTAATGTAGCTAGATGTAGTTAAATGTAGGTAATTTTAATTTAGCAACTAGCAAATTACTAGGTGCTTAATGTTTATAAGCAAACCCGCCGGTGTAACTTTAAAAAATAGTAAGTTAGCTAATTAGGAAACAGTAAGATAAACTGAAGAGAAATAGTAAATGTAAAGCCAGTTAGCCACAGATGGAAAATTTAGACAGGTTCGATCCTGAAAGCTCAAGGAACACGTTAACTGTGCACGCTCTGAAACAAAAGTTCAAAAGTTTAAATGCAAAGAAGACCTTGAGCTTTCATTAAATGATTCCCAAAACTGCCTAAATTAAAAAAACGCAGGCGCACTACACGAAAAAAACAATTTATAACGATGAGGTAACCTTAAATAAATTAATTTCAGGCATGTATATATGATGTTATGCTGACATAGTGATATAAACAATATTAATGTTGTTTTATTGTATAAATATGTTTATTATTGTATATTGTTTATATATTGTACGTTAATTTATTGTAGAAATAAGACACGATATTTGAC
>VKON01003889.1:113464-130065 GCA_009741485.1 Malurus cyaneus samueli
AAAGATACAAGGCTGATATATAAGGGAAATGCAAAAGAAATCGTATACAAAAAAAACAGATATACAAGACACCAGGGGTACTTCAGAGCTGACTCAGCTCGATGTAGAGAGAACTCGATTGACACTGCCCTGCACCCAGAAGCCCTCCAACCCACCCACGCGGCATGATAGATAGATCTATACTCTTACTGTAATTATACATAGAATAGAAGAGAACAGAGATAAAAAGAGAGATATTTTTTTTTGCGCCCCCAAGGCTCCCCCAACACCCCGCATGGGGAATTTCGACACCTCTGACGTTCCCCTCCCAGCCCCAATTCCTTGAGCAGAGGGAACAAACACGGACAGGAACCTCAATCCATGGATTTATTCCCGAGGTTCTTCTCCCTGCAGCTCTTTTATGTTCGAGCACAATGTCAAAACGGGAGGTCAATAACGGTCAGGGAGATATATAATGCTAGTACAGAATGGGGCAGGACTCGTGAGCCTCTGCCCCCGTCCTAATCTTTAAATCAAATGGAAAAAAAAAATATTACAAAAAAAATCATAATCTTAAAGAAGCTCTCGAAAAGCAGGTTTTCAGTGACCACTAAGAGCTTCGTTGTCAACACTTTAAAAAAGATGAGGGCCTAATAGGGATTAAACCTTACTATAGCTTTGCATATTTTGCGATTGAGCTATACCGATCCGTTAACGCATCGAGTGTTCTGGTATGAAGCGGAGAATGGGTCCTGAGTGGGACGAGATGGAAGTTCTGTGATGTCGCATCCTGGAATATCCGTAGTGTATGAGATATCGGATCGTGAAAAAATCCAGGAAAATTAAAAATTACTAACATTATTTCATTGTATTTGCCAGCACGGACATCCCGGGAAAAAGGCAAGATTGTTATCACACCCTGTTCCCTAAAACCACGGGGTTCCTTGAATTTCCTTTGGTTTGTTTGAAGTCAGAAACAGGAAAAAGAAAGGTTTTGTGTAGGAATCGACAGTTCCCAAATAAAATCTGGGATGGGACGGGACACTGAGCAAAAGAATGGGAAATTGCCCAATCCCATCCCTAAACGAGATCTGTTCCCTCAGCTCCCTCCGCGCAACTCCCGGAGGGAATACCCCTCCAGGCCCTGGGCTGAGCTTTGCTTTGTAGAACCTGGGAAACGGAGAAAAAAACCGTAAACACCCAAAAAAATCCTGCCCTCGCTTCACAGCTGAACCCTCTGCAAACCCCCAAGGCTGGGCTGGGATTTCCTGCTTTTTCCACGCTACCAGTCCTTTAGGATTCTGTGCTCAAGCACCTTCCCTGCATCCTGAAGTCTGGGGGTTTTTCTCTCCACCGAGGATTGGAGCTGCCCACCCCCTCGCTCGGCCCCAATTCCGCTCCCGGTTCAGCTTCCCCGCGGACGCGCAGGGATCGATGGAGGCATAACTGCCCTAATTAGGAATTTGTGCGGGAATCGACCGGGACCAGGTCACGTGGACCCAACACGAGCCCGGGAGCACGGCAGGGATGGTGTTGGGACGCTCCTCCCCGATTGGGATGGGATGATTTGGGGTAGGTACCTGGTCGGTGCTCGGTGTGTCCGAGATGTCGTTCATGCTCCGGCTCTGGGAGTGACCTGGTGGAGGGAAGGGAGGGAACGTGAGGAACGTGAGAAAAACCTTGAGCCGGGAAAGGAACCCAGCAGGGAGAACTGTGCGGGAAATAAAATCCTTATGGCATTTGGACTGCAGAGCGCAGCAAGGGACCCAAATCACAGGAATTGGGAAATCCTTCACGGAAAGGGTGGAACGGGTGGCACAGGATGGTTTGATGCCCATCCCTGGAAAGGACGAAAATTGTCTGGATGTGGCACTTGGGCAACACGGCGTCACAGTGGTGTGGTATTCCGTGATCTTAGAGGCTTTTCAACCAATGACACCATACTTTCAGGATCTTAGAGGGTTTTCCAACCCCAGCACCCATAACTGCCATGAACAGGTGCTCATGATCCAGAGGGGCTTTCCAACCCGTGACCCATAACTCATTGAACAGCGATGTTCCATGATCTTACGAGAATTTTTCTGCACTAACAACCCATAACTTTCTATGACTTAGAGGGCTTTCCAACCCGTGACCCATAACTCCTGACAGATATTCATGTCTCCGAGGGTTTTTCCAACCCAACACCCATAACTCCATGACAGGAACCTTTCCTTCAGCTGAGAACCAAACCCCAGATGGGTATTCCCACCTGTCTCTCCAACCAAGCCACTTATAGGATTCTTCCCCCCAAAGATCTGAAGCATTTTTTTCCTCCACCCACAGGGATTTTGAGTGACACCAGCACCACCTTCATCCCCAATCCATGCTGCGTTTCTGGGACAGCGTCCATGGGGGGACCCCTTGTCATTTTAACCCCCCACTCCACTGCTGGCACTCGGAATTTGGGTTTTATGGGTGTTTTGGGGTGGTTGGGGTCCCCCACTCACGCAGGCGGCCGTAGCTGGCACTCTGCCGCATCCGAGGTCTCGGTGGAGCGGTGGAAGGCGGCGCCGGCGGCCGGACCCGCGCACGGGGCTGCGGGCTGGGGGAGAGGAGAGAGAGATGTGAGAGGAGGAGCCGGATCCTGTGGGAATGTTGGGGCAGGATCCTGTGGGGAATTCAGGGGCGATCCATGGGGAATTAGGGGAGATCCATGGGGAATCCAAGGGGATCCATGGGGAATTTGGGGGAGGATCCCAGGGAATGTTGGGGGCAGAATCCATGGGGGACATCCTGTGGGAACAGTTGGGCAAGGATCCTGTGGGAATGCTAGGGAGCAGGATCTATGGGAATGTTGGCAGAAGGATCCATGGGGGATATCCATGGGAATGTTGGGCAGGATCTAGTCGGGAATTCGGGGGAAGGATCCCATAGGGAATGTTGGGGGAAGTATCCGATGGGGAGGACCAGGGGCAGAATCCCATGGGGGACATCCATGGGGAATTTGGGGCAGGATCCTGTGGGGAATTTGGGGGAAGGATCCCATGAGAATATCGGGGCAGGATCTCGTGGGGAATTTGGGCAAAGGATCCCATGGGGGACATCCCATGGGAATGTCGGGGCAGGATCCCATAGGGAACACCCCATGGGGAATGTCAGGGGAGGGATCCTGTGGGAATGTTAGGGCAGGATCCCATGGGGGACATCCATGGAGAATGTTGGGCAGGATCTTGTGGGGATTCGGGGGAAGGATCCATAGGGAAACACGGCATGGGGAATGTCAGGGGAAAGATCTGTGGAATATCGGGGTCAGGATCCATGGGGAATGTTGGGGCAGATCCCATGGAGAACATCAGGGGAGGATGCCATGGGGTATTGGGGAAGGATCCATGGGAACATCCTATGGGATCATGGAGCTGGATCATAGGAATTGGGGTTAAGGATCATAGGGCATCATGGTTCATCCATGGGGAATCAGGGAGATCGGATAGGGGCAGGATCCGTGGAAACGAGGGCAGGATATCACGGGGAAAGTCTGGGCAGGACCCCATGAGGTAGGAAGGATCCCAGGGGAAATCCCCGTGGGGAACATAAGAGCAGGATCTGTGGGAAACATTAGGGGCAGGATCCCATGGGGAATATTGGAATCAGGACCCGATGGGATTGTTGGGGGCAGGATCCATGGGGAATGTTGGGGCAGGATCTTGTGGCAAGTCAGGGGGAAGGATCCGCACGGGAATGTCGGGGTGGGATCCCATGGGAATGCTGGGGTCGGATCCCGTTGGGGAATGCTGGGGTCAGGATCCCATGGGGATGCTGGGGTCAGGATCCCGTGGGGAATGCTGGGGTCAGGATCCCGTGGGGAATGCTGGGGTCAGGATCCCATGGGAATGCTGGGGTCAGGATCCATGGGATGGGCTGGGGTCAGGATCCGTGGGATGCTGGGGTCAGGATCCAGGGAATGTGGGTATCCGTGGGGAATGCTGGGGTCAGGATCCGTGGGGAATGTTGGGGCAGGATCCCGTGGGGAACATCAGGCACAGAGAATCCATCTGCCCACGACAGGAGGCGGAAATCTGCTTTTCCCTCCCACGCTCTTCTCCCGCCCATAGTGAATTTTCCGCTGGCAAGTGAGGGGATTTTGAAAATGTCCACCCCGAATCCTCCTGCTCCACCACCGAGAAGCCCACCACCGCCCCACCCAGCCTGCCTTGGGGCTGTCAGGGACTCTGGAAGTGACACTTCCTGTCATCAGAGAGACACAACCCTTGATTTCGGTTTTTATCCATAATTCCCCAAAAAACCCCACAACTGGCATTTGCATGAACTCCACATCCGATTTCCACTGGCACATCAGCTCCACATTTCTCTCCCTACTGGACAAGTCCTGCTTTTCATCTCAGATATATTTGAGCTGAATATCTTGCTATAAACATTTCTTTCCCTGGTTTTCTTTTAAGCCCAACATTTCCTCAGGAATGTAAATTCCCAAAATTCTTTAGGAAACCTTCTGGACGCTTTCCCTGAGCTGTCCGGGTCCTTCAAGGCCACAGCTGCCACCACGGCGGTCTGTCCCATCTCTTTATCATCATTAACCAACCAACCAAGCGGAAATTCCCATGGGATTTTTTATCAACATCGTCACAGAGCTGCCATCAGCACAGGAAGTGACCGCTTTGGATGTCCCTTAGGGAGACGGACCAATTCCAGCAAGGGACGGAGAGCGCCATTCCCAAACTGGGCTTGGTGTTTGTGGATTCTGGGCAGAGCCTGGCTTGGATGTCCAGTTCTGGGACAGGGAATGCCCAGGTGGGGTGCACTGGCCATCTTCTGGTGGAATGTTCAGCACTGATGGTCATCTGGGTTCAGATGCCAGGGGAATGTTGTCCTGATGTCAGTTCCAGGACAGGAGATGCCCCGGTGGGAATGTCGGTCACTGGTGGTCAGTCCTGGGATATGGGAATACCTGGGTGGGAATGTCGGTCATGGTGTCAGTTCCGAGGGAGATGGGCAATGTCCAGGTGGATGCAGTCAATGGTCTGTCGGTGGAAATGTTGGCGCCTGGCATCTGCTGGTGGGAGCTGCCAGGTGGGAAATTCGGCTCACTGGTGGTCAGTCAGGGCATTCCATGCCCTGGATGGGAATGTGTGGTCCAGATGATCATCTGGGATTCAGCAATTCCAGGTGCAAGCGGTCACAGCCATCTGTCCAGTGGGAATGTCGTCACTGGTGTCTGTCGGTGACATGTTGGTCCTGTGGTCCTCTGGACATGGGAATATCCTGGGTGGGAAATGTCGGT
Source organism: Malurus cyaneus samueli (assembly GCA_009741485.1). Classification (NCBI taxonomy): domain Eukaryota; kingdom Metazoa; phylum Chordata; class Aves; order Passeriformes; family Maluridae; genus Malurus; species Malurus cyaneus. The sequence goes on from VKON01003889.1 coordinate 118,725, forward strand.
CACTGGTGGTCAGTCCAGTGGGAATGTCGGGTCACTGTGGTCGTCCAGAATGGAATGCCCAGGTGGGAATGCGGTCACTGGTGGTCAGTCCTGGGATTCAGCAATGCCCAGGTGGGAATGTTGGTCATTGGTCATCTGTCTCAGTGGGAATGTCAGTCACTGCCGTCTGTCCGGTGCATGTCGTCATGCTGTCTGTCCAGCACAATGTCGGTCACTCACAGTGAGTCCGGTGGCAATGTGGTCACTACGTGGGTTGGTGAATGTGCCGTCACTCCACAGTGAGTCCGTGCATGTCGGTCACTGGCTGTCTGTCCCGGAGCCCAGGCGCACAGCCCGGCATCGGCACAGCGATGACCGCCGTACCCGAGTGAATAATCGGGCGGGAGAACAAATCCCTTTTGTAAGGCTGGCAAGCGGGATCAGCGCGGCAGCGACCGGGATTTTGTTTGCGGCCGCGCGCGCAGGAACCGCGCCAGGAAAACGGACCGGGCCACACTGCGCCATTGTCTCGCGGAGTGACGACTGCTCGGTGATGTCATCTCACAGTGACACTGTCATACTGCGCCATTGTCCTTGCATTGACCTCATTGCACAGTGACATGTAGTCTCGTGACGTCACTGTTGCAGTGATGTCATGCACAGTGACATTTTTTCATGGTGATCATCGCTCAGTGATTGTCATCTCACAGTGACATTTGTCCTTGCCTGAGTCATCACAATGATGTCTGGCACAGTGACATTGTCCTTGCCATGACGTCATCACACGTGACATTGTCATTGCACAGCACCAATTGTCCTCCATTGTGGTGATGTCATTGCACATGATGTCATAGCACAGTGACATTGTCCCACAGTGATGTCATCACCATGATGTCCTCCACCAGCACATTGTCCTGATGGTGCATCATCTCAAATTGACATTGACCCACAGTGATGTCATCACACAGTGATGTGAGCATCACACAGATGCCATTGTCATCACACGATGCAATTGTCCTTAGAGTGATGTCATCACACAATGTCAATGCCCACTGTGACATCATGCCCCAGTGATGTCATCACCAGTGACGTTGTTTCCCACAATGATGTCATCAGAGTGCCATTGTCCTTACAGCGATGTCATAAGTGACACATTGTCCTCACATGATGTCACACACATGATTGTCCATCCAGTGATGTCATCACAGTGCAGGTGCTCCCAGTGATGTCATCCACGTGTCATGCCCTCCCAACGAGTGACACTTGTCCCCAATGATGGTCATCACATGGTGATGTCAGCGCCTTGTCTTCAGATTGGTGTGTCATACACATGACATCACTGCACAATGATGTCATCACAGGTGATGTCCGCACACATGATGTCATACATAATTATGTCTTGCACGTGCCATTGTCCTCACATGGTGTGTCATCACTCGTGCATTGTCCACGCACATGACATTGTCCTTGCAAAGGACCATTGTCCCACGTGTGATGACATCAATAGGATGTATTACACCAATGACATTTCCCCTCACATGATGTCCATCACACAGTGATGTCACCACACAATGACATCATCATCACACAATGTTAATCATCACAAATGAATCATCATCACACAATTAACATCGTCATCACACAATACATTCTTCTCACAATGATGTCATCACACAGTGATGTCACCCTCAGTGACCTCGTCTCTCCCATAGCCACGTCCCCTGACACAAAGCTGTCCTTGTCACACGTTGTCCTTGATGTCCAAACACCTCCTTGGCCTCACGCTCAGGTGGCCTCTCACCTTAATCCACAGCGCTGGGCTTCCGGGGTTTTCCCAGGCACGTGAACAACATCTGGGGGTCCCAAACCCTCAGGGTCCTCCTTCCCTTCTCCCGAGATGTCCCTCCTCAACATCCAGCAGTGCCACCGGGCACAGGCTGGACCATGGGGGCTCACTGGTGTTGGAGGACACAGATTTTCTGATGTCCTAAACCCTCGGGTTCCTCCTGAGCTGTTCCCTTCTCCCAAGCTGTCTCTCCCAGCTCCCCTGGGCACAGGCCAGACCCCAGGGTCACCGGTGTTGGAGGACACAGATTCCCGTTGTCCCAAATCCCAGAGTTCCTCCTCCCCTTCTCCTGAGCTGTCCCTCCCCAGCTCCCCCGGGCACAAGACGGACCCCAGGGCTCACCGGTGTTGGAGGACACGGATTTCCCGATGTCCCAAATCCCAGAGTTCCTCCTTCCCTTCTCTCAAGATGTCCCTCCCCAGCTCCCCCTGGGCACAGGCCGGACCCCAGGGCTCACCGGTGTTGGAGGACACGGATTTCCCGATGTCGGCCAGGGAGCGGTGGATCGGCTTCTTGGTCTGGTGGCGGTGCTTGCGCAGGAGGACATAGCTGAGCTTCTCCCGCAGCTCCGGCTTCAGCAGCCCGTCCTCGATCTGCTTCTCGATGACATCGTCTGCAACGTGGTGACCCAGGGGTGACCCCAGGGTGACCCCCAGATCCCCCCCCAAATCTCCCATCCTTGATCTGCTACTCGATGACATTGTCTGCTCGAGGACATCCATGGGTGACCCTGGGATGAACCAGGTGTGACTCCCAGGCCCACCCCAAAATCCCCTATCCTTGATCTGCTTCTCTCTGTAACATGGTGATGCTGGGGTGATCCATCAGTGACCCCCAAACTCTTCCAAAATCCCGCATCCTCGATCTGCTTCCTGATGTCATCTTCTGCAACATGGTGACCCATGGGTGACCCCGGATGACCCAGTGTGACCCCAACCCCCAAAATCCCCTATCCTCGATCTGCTTCTCGATGACATCGTCTGCAACATGATGACCCGAGAGTGACCCAGGGGTGACCCCCAAACTCTCCCAAAATTCCCCATCCTCCATCTGCTTCTTGATGACATCGTCTGCAACACGGTGACCTAGGGATGACCCGGGTCACCCCCAGACCCCCCAAAATCTACTCCTTGAGCAGTGACCCTCAAACACCCTCAAGTCCCCCATCCTTGATCTGCTTTTTGATGACATCGTCTGCAACATGGTGACCCATGGGTGACCCCTGGGTGACCCCAGACCCCCCAAATCCCCTGTCCTCGATCTGCTTCTCGATGACATCATCTGCAATATTAGCCCATGGTGACCCCCAGACCCCCCCAAATTTGCTGCTTCAGCAGTGACCACCAGAACCTCCCCAAAATTGCCTATCCTTGTTCTTCTTGATGACATCATCTGTAGCACCTGGCCAGTGACCCAGGGTAACCCAGTGACCCCAAAAATGTCCCATCCTCAATCTGCTTCTCGATGACATCATCTGTAGCACCTGGCCACAGTGACTGGGGGGGGGGGGGGTGACCATTGGTGACCCTCAGAACCTCCCAAAATCTGCTCCTTGAGCAGTGACCTCAGACATTGTCCCACAGTGATGTCATCATTCCCCCAAATCTGCTGTCCTTGATCTGCTTCTTGATGACATCATCTGAGACATCTGAGACATCATCTGATGACACATCTGAGGTCACCCCCAGACCCCCAAAATCTGCTTCTTGAGCAGTGACCCCCGATCTCCCCAAAATCTTCTGTTCTCGATCTGCTTCTCGATGATATTGTCTGCATCACAAGCCAGGGTGACCCCAGGGTGACCCATGGGTAACCCCCAGAACACCCTAAAATGTTCTGTCCTTGATCTGCTTCTTGATGACATTGTCTGAGACATCTGAGACATCATCTGATGACACATCTGAGGTCACCCCCAGACCCCCAAAATCTGCTCCTTGAGCAGTGACCCCAAAACCTCCCCAAATCTCCCATCCTTGATCTTCTTCTTGATGACATCATCTGAGACACCCACCCGTGGTGACCCTGGGGTGACCCATGGGTGACCCCCAGAGCCCCCCCAAAATCCCAACTCAGCAACTCCTGGAAGGAACCGATGGCTCCCAACTCCTGCCTTTGCTCATTCCTGGACAAATTCAGTTTTTATGGAGTGAATAAATGAGTTTCAACCCATTCCCAGCATTTTTGATGCAGGGAGAAGCCTCCACCATCTCCTACCTATAATTTGGGGCAGGGAGTATCCGTCCAGGTCCAGGAGCACCGTTCCCGTCTGGAGACACGTCCGCAGCTCAAAGAGGCTGTGCAGGGACAACGTGGACACGTGGGGTTTGCTCCACCTCTCGCCGCCTTCCTCCACCTTCTCCTCGAATTTGATCCACCTGGAACGGAGGGGAAGTGAGGATGAGGGGATGGCTTTTCCTGGGAGTTTCCCTCCTTGGAAAGCTTGGATTAATTAATTAATTCTGTGATGTTTGTGCTCGTTATCCCGAGTGGGAAGGGAGAATTCGGTGATGTCATTCCCCAAAGTGCTGCTTCCATGATTGTGAAGAGGAGGAAAACCTCCCAGTCCCACCAGAGGACCAAACTCTGTGGATTTTCCCCTCCTCAAATCTCTCTTAAGGGATCTGGGAGTTGTGGAATGGAGGAAAACCTCCTGGTCCCAGCAGGGAACCAAATTCCATAGATTTCCCCCTCCTCAAATCTCTCTGATGGGATTTGGGAATTGTGGAGTGGAGGAAAACCTCCTGGTCCCACCAGGGATCCCAAATCCATGGATTTGTCCTTCCTCAAATCTCTCCTGTGAGGTTTGGGAATTGTGGAAAAAAATCTCCCAGTTGCACCAGCCAATCCAACCCCAGGAATTTCCCCATTCTCAAATCACTCCTGTGAGGTTTGGAAATTGTAGAGCGAAGGAAAACCTCCCAATCCCATCAGGGAACTCAATCCTGTGGATTTCCCCCTCCTCAAATCGCTCCTGCGAGGTTTGGGAGTTGTGGAGTGGAGGAAAACGCTCCAATCCCTCTAGGGAACCCGAACTCTGGGTATCCCCCTCCTCAAATCTCTTACTCATGCAACCTGAATTTTAGTTTGTAATATTTATATAACTTGAATCATAACTTTTTATACAATGTAAATGTAGCTTGATGTAGTTAAAATGTAGGTAAATTTTAATTTAGCAACTAGCAATTAACTAGGTGCTTAATGTTTAAATAAGCAAAAACCTGCTGGTGGATAACTTTGAAAAATAAGTAAGTATAGCTAATTAGGAAACAGTAAGATAAACTAATGAGAAATTAGTAAATGTAAAGCCAGTTAGGCCAAAAGATGGAAAATTTGGACTGGTTTGATCCTGAAAGGTCAAGGAACACCTTAACTATGCATGCTCCGAAAGAAAAGTTCAAATGCAAAGAAGACCTTGAGCTTTCATTAAAGATTCTCAAAATTATCTAAATTAAAAAAACCGCAGGCGCACTACAAAAAACAATTTTAACCATGAGTAACCTTAAATTAATTTGTTTCGGCTCGTATATGATGATGTTATGCTGACAAAGTGATATAAAACAGTATTTAATGTTGTATTTATTGTATAATGTTGTTTTATTGTATATGTTTATATATTGTACATTAATTTATTTTAGAAATAAGACACGACATTTGACAAAAGTGGGTAAATTAAGCAAAAAAAATCTTCCTCATTTCCAGCGCTGCAATGAACACAATACCTGCTCTTTAGACACTGTTTATTTATTTTTTAAATTTACTTATTTATTAATTTTCTTTATTTTTAAAATTTATTTTCTTTATTTTAAAAAATTATTTTTATTTATTTATATTAATCTCTCTCTTTTTATGGATCAGGGGTGGGGAAGATTTAATTCTTGCCCTGGCCAGAGAAAGTGTAGAGGGGAAAAAAAATCCGGGAAAAAGTTCTTTATATCCAAAATTCCCATTTCCCAGCTGGAATTCTCCCATTTCCCAGGGATGAGATGGGAAATCTTTCTCCTCTTCCTCCTCTTCCTCCTCAGACTGCAGCTGCCATGTAAAGCTTGCCAAATTCTGTTTTTCCCACATTTCCCTGATTCGGGAATGTCCTTTTTTAACACTATTAAAACTGACTTTCCTTCCCTGATATTCAGTTTTCACAAAATCCCCCCAAATGCCATTCTTCCCACATTTCCCTGATTCAAGAATGTCCTTTTTTTTTAACACCATTGAAAACAATGCTCATTTCTGTTATTAATTTTCCACAAACTCCCCCAAAACATCAATTTTTTTCCCATTTCCCTGATTCAGGAATGTCTTTTTTGACATTAAAAATGATGCTCATTCCCTGATATTCCATTTCCACAAACCCTCTCAAAATTCCCTTTTCCTACATTTCTTTGATTTGGTAATATCTTTTTTAACACCATTAAAAACGATGTTCATTCCCTGATATCCGATTTCCTCATTCCCTGATATCCGACTTCTGCAAATTCCCCCAAAATTCCATTTCTCCCGCACTTCCCTGAATCAGGAATGTCCTTTTTTAACACTAAAAACCACTCTCCCTCCCTGATCTTCCATTTCCCCGAACGCCTAAAATTCCATTACTCCCGCACTTCCCTGTTTCGGGAATGCCCTTTTTTAACACCTTTAAAAACTATGCTCATCCCCAATATCCCATTTCTGCAAATACCAAAAAATCCATTTCTCCTGCATTTCAACCAACACTCATCCCCGATATCCCATTTCCACAGATCCCCCAAAATTCCATTTATTCCACACTTCCCTGTTTTGGGAATTCCCTTTTTTAACACCATTAAAAATGAGGTTCATCCCCTGATATCCCATTTCCACAAATCCCAAAAATTCCATTTCTCCCACATTTCAACCAACGCTCATTCCCAATATCCCATTTCCACACAGGGATATTCAGGAATGGGATTTTTTTTCCCTGGATCCCCCCTGACCTGGCNTGGAGGGAAATGAAGACAAGTGGAGGGAAATGAAGAAAATTGGAAGGAAATGCAGAAAGGTGGAGGGAAATGAAGAAAAGTGAAAAGAAATTGAAAAAAGTTGAGCGAAAAGGAGAAAAGTGGAGGGAAATGAAAAGTGGAGGGAAATGAAGAAAATCAGAGGGAAATGAAGGTGAGGGATGGGGGAGATCATAGCGATCCCATCCCGAATTCCCTGTGGGAATCCCCTGTGGGGAAAGGAGGAATGGGAGGCAGGAGTGGGATAAAGGTCTGGGGTGGGAATTGAGGAACCTGAACCCATCAAATTCCCCTTTCCAGGAGCGTCATGTGCCCCATTCCCAGCGCATTCCCACATTTCTGCCTTCCCTGGATCTCGTTTTTTCCAGGCTCCATCACAACCAACCCCATTGGGATTTCCCAGTTTTCCCACCCCATTCCCCAGGGGAAATGACACAAATCCCTCATTCCTGCTGGAAAAAATTCAATTTATTTGCCGCCTCCAGGCCAGGAAGGGGCATTGATTGGGTCCTGCTCCCCACGGAGTGTTCAGGAATGGGAACGGAGAAGGGAAAAGACTTTTCCATCTCCAGAGCATTCCCAGTGCCCACGGGAGGGTGACGAACCTGGGGAGGAGGTGAAAATTGAAATCCATGGAAATGGTGGGTTTGGAATAAAATCCTCAATCTGCAAATGTGGCAGGAATTAAACCAGGCTTGGAAAATTGGATTTTTGAGGCAAAATGTTCCCATTCTCCGAGCTGGGAATAAAAAATTTGGGTTAACAAAGCAGGAAAAAATCAGGGAATCAAACAAAAAATAAAAATTCAGGAATTAAAAAATCAGGGAATGGAATTTCTGGGGATGAATGGAGGGAAAACTGGGAATATTGTCCTTTTCCATGGAAATGGTGTGTTTGGAATAAAATCCTGAATCTGCAAATGTGGCAGGAATTAAACCAGGCTTGGAAAATGGGATTTTTTGGGGCAAAATGCTCCTGTTCTCTAAACTGGAAAGAACAAAATTGTGCAGTGAAATACCTAAAAAAGCAGGGAATTAAATTGCCATGGACGAATGGTGGGGAAAATGGGAATATTGTCCTTTTCCATTGAAATGGAGCATTTTTAACACAATCCTCTATTTCCTAATTCATTAAGAATCAACTGAGTTTGGGAAATGGGATTTTTGGGGACCTTTGGGCCAGAAAATGGCAAAAATCCAATTTTTCCCTCCATTCATCCCTGGCAATTCCATTCCCTGATTTTTTAATTCCTGCGGTTTTTTTTTGTTTTTTGTTGTGTTTTTTTTTTTTTTTCATTTCTTGATTTCCCTGCTTTGTTAACCCAATTTGTCATTCCCAGCTTGGAGAATGGAAGCATTTTCCCCCAAAAATCCCATTTCCCAAACTGAGTTGATTCCTAATGAACTAGGAAATACAGGATTGTGTTAAAAACACACCATTTCCATGGAAAAGGGTGAAATTGCATTTTTTTCTCCACTCATCCATGGCAATTTAATTCCCTGCTTTTTTGTTTCCCAAATTTTTTATTTCCAGCTTGAGAACAGGAGCATTTTGCCCCAAAAAATCCCATTTTCCAAGCCTGGTTTAATTCCTGCCACATTTGCAGATTCAGGATTTTATTCCAAACACACCATTTCCATGGAAAAGGGCAAAATTCCCAGTTTTCCCTCCATTCATCCCTGGCAACTCCATTCCCTGATTTTTTCATTCTTGATTTTTTTTTTTTTTTTTTTTTTTTGACTCCTTGATTTTTCCCTGCTTTGTTACCCAATTTTTTTATTCCCAGCTTGGAGAATGAGAGGATTCTGCCCCAAAAATCCCATTTCCCAAACTCAGTTGATTCTTAATGAATTAGGAAATAGAGGATTGTGTTAAAAATGCTCCATTTCAATGGAAAAGGACAATATTCCCATTTTCCCCACCATTCGTCCATGGCAATTTAATTCCCTGCTTTTTAGGTATTTCACTGCACAATTTTGTTCTTTCCAGTTTAGAGAACAGGAGCATTTTCCCAAAAAATCCCATTTTCCAAGCCTGGTTTAATTCCTGCCACATTTGCAGATTCAGGAATTATCAAACACACCATTTCCATGGAAAAGGACAATATTCCCAGTTTTCCCTCCATTCATCCCCAGAAATTCCATTCCCTGATTTTTTAATTCCTGATTTTATTTTTTGTTTGATTCCCTGATTTTTTCCTGCTTTGTTAACCAAATTTTTATTCCCAGCTCGGAGAATGGAACATTTTGCCTCAAAATCCAATTTCCAAGCCTGGTTTAATTCCTGCCACATTTGCAGATTGAGGATTTTATTCCAAACCCACCATTTCCATGGATTTCAATTTTCACCTCCTCCCCAGAGCCGCTGGGGTTCATCCCCACCCCTGCCCCACCCAGGGCTCGGATTTGTCCCCAAATCCACCAAAATTGGGAGGTTTTGCTGGAAAACCCCCAAGGATGTTGAGGGTTAAAAACAAATCCAATTTTTTTTTTTTTTTTCCTCCTGGAGAGGTTCGTCACCCTCCCGTGGGCACTGGGAATGCTCTGGAGATGGAAAAGTCTTTTCCCTTCCCCGTTCCCGTTCCTGAACGCTCCGTGGGGAGCAGGATCCAATTGTGCCCCTTCCCGGCTGCAGAGCAAAAAAATTGATTTTTTTTTTTTTTTTTTTTTTGGCAGAAATGAGGATTGTGTTCATTTCCCCTGGGGAACGGGGTGGGAAAACTGGGAAATCCCAACGGGGGCAGTTGTGATGGAGCCTGGAAAAAAACGGGGTCCAGGGAAGGGGGAAGGCAGAAATGCAGGAATGCCCTGGGAATGGGGCACGTGACGCTCCTGGAAAGGGGAATTTGATGGGTTTGGGTTCCACAATTCCCACCCCAGACCTTTATCCCACTCCTCCTTTCCCCACCATCCCAAATCCCACAGGGAATTCGGGATGGGATCATTTTGATCTCCCCCATCCCTCACCTTCATTTCCCTCCAATTTTCTCCATTTCCACCCACTTTTCTTCATATCCCTCCACTTTTCTTCATTTTCCTCCACTTTTCTCCATTTCCCTCTATTTTTCTTCATTTCCCTCCATTTTCCTTCATTTCCCTCCACTTTTCTCCTTTTCCCTTCACTTTTTTCAATTTCTTTTCACTTTTCTCCATTTCCCTCTAATTTTCATTTCCCTCCACTTTTCTCCATTTCTTCACTTTTCTCCATTTCCCTCTGTTTTTCTCATTTTCCTCCAATTTTCTTCATTTCCCTTCACTTTCTCCATTTCCTCCACTTCTCTTCATTTCTCTCCGGTTTTCTTAATTTCCCTCCACTTTTCTCCATTTCCCTCCAAATTTCTCCATTTCCCTCCAAATTTCTCCATTTCTCTCCAATTTTCTCCATTTCCCTCCCATTTTTACCACCCCAACCGCCCCTCTTTCCCCCATCAGAGCCTTTCCCAACGAGAACAGTGCAGGATTCTGTGTTTTTGATGATTTTGAAGATTTTCCCTCGTTCCGGCAGTGTCTCCGGCGGCCGAGCGGCTCCGTTACATCCTGGGCGAGGACGATGAGCCGCCCAACCCCACGCTGTTCACGGAGATGGACACGCTGCAGCACGACGGCGACGAGATGGAGTGGAAGGAGTCAGCCAGGTCAGGGGGGATCCGGGAAAAAAAATCCCATTCCTGAATATCCCCATGTTGAAATGGGATATGGGGATGAGCGTCGTTTTTAAAAGTGTTAAAAAAGGGCATTCCCAAAACAGGGAAAAGTGGAAGAAATGGAATTTTGGGGGTTTGTGGAAATGGGATATCGGGGATGAGCATCGTTTTTAAAGGTGTAAGAGGGTATTGCCAAAACAGGGAAAAGTGGAAGAAATGGACTTTTAGGAGTTGTGGAAATGGGATATTGGGGCATGAGTGTTGGTTGAAATGCAGGAGAAATGGAATTTTGGGAATTTGTGGAAATGGGATATCGGGGGGGCCAGGTCAGGGGGATCCGGGAAAAAAAATCCCATTCCTGAATATCCCTGTGTGGAAATGGATATTGGGAATGAGCGTTGGTTGAAATGGGAGAAATGGAATTTTTGGGATTTGTGGAAATGGATATCAGGGGATGAACCTCATTTTAATGGTGTTAAAAAAGGGAATTCCCAAAACAGGGAAGTGTGGAATAAATGGAATTTTGGGGATCTGTGGAAATGGGATATCGGGATGAGTGTTGGTTGAAATGCAGGAGAAATGGATTTTTGTATTTGCAGAAATGGGATATTGGGGATGAGCATAGTTTTTAAAGGTGTTAAAAAAGGGCATTCCCAAAACAGGGAAGTGGAGAAATGGAATTTTGGCGTTCGGGGAGAATGGAAGATCAGGGAAGCAGGCTTGTTTGTTAACGAAGGTGTTGGAAGGATTGTCGTATCGGGCTGTGAGATCTGGGTGCCAACATTTTATCACCAAGTGTGATTAACAATCAAAAAGGAGACCCCATTCCTGAATTCAGGGTGCCAGGAAGCACAGCAGGATGTGCTACACAAACGGAAAAGCGAGGCAGAGACTCTAGGA
>VKON01003889.1:136289-158566 GCA_009741485.1 Malurus cyaneus samueli
GTATCCTAGAAGAATCCCCCAAAATTACTCCCATGGAATCAAACAATCTGGTTGTCCACAGTGTTTGGCGCCTCCTTGACCTGGAGGAGTTGAAAAATGATGTCTTCTGGTTCTCCTCTCTGAAAAGTGGAAAGAGAAAAAAAAAAAAAAAAAATCTCCCCATTTCCCATAGAAACTGGGGTCTGTGCACAGAGAATGATCCCAAATATTCCCCAGGTATCCCCCAGAATCCACAGTGGCCAAAATCCCATTTCCAGTGAAAATGTGGGGTCTGTGCATGGGGAATGACCCCCCAAAAATCCCAGAGTCTTTGTGGGAATCCACAGTGGCCCACAATCCCATTTCCCATAGAAATTTGGGAATGTGGATGAGGAATGATCCCCAAAATCCCCAGGGTCTGTGGGAATCCACGGCCACTGTGGATTAACAGATCCCAGGGCATTTTTGGGATCACTCCCCATGCACAGATCCCAAATTTCTATGGGAAATGGGATTTTGGCCACTGTGGGTTCCTGGGGATTTTTGGGATCATTCCCCATGCACAGATCCTAAATTTCTATGGGAAATGGGATTGCAGCCACTGTTGATTCCTGGGGATTTTTTTGATCATTCCCCATGCACACACCCCAAATTTCCACTGGACATGGGATTTTGGCCACTGTGGATGGGGGATACCTGGGGAATATTTGGGATCATTCTCTGTGCACAGACCCCAGATTTCTATGGGAAATGGGATTGCGACCACTGTGGATTCCTGGGGATTTTTGGGATCACCCCCCATGCACAGACCCCAAATTTCTTTGGGAAATGGGATTTTGGCCATTGTGGATTCCCACAGAGCCCTGGGGAATATTTGGGATCATTCTCCAAACTGTGGATTCCTGGGGATTTTTGGGATCATTCCCCATGCACAGACACCAAATTTTCACTGGAAATGGGATTTTGGCCACTGTGGTTTCCCGGGGATTTTCGGGATTATTCCCCATGCACAAACCCCACATTTCAATGGGATTTTGGTCAGGGATGATTTAAACCCCTTTATCCGAGGTGCAGCCGCCCCAATCCCGACCCTGCAGCCGAACCTGGCGCGGGGATCCTTTCCCAAACCGAAAATCCCGCTCTGGCTTTGGGCACCGCAGGACAAGGGGATCACAGCGGGGCCGGAACGCGGCGCTGCCCGGGCTCAGGCCGGGACTAAGCCCGATTTAAGGTCCAGCGTTATCCGCGCTCTCTCGGGACACTCCGGACCCTTTTCTGCCACTTTTCCCACCTCAGACCTCCCCAAAAAACCGAGGAGATTGGGATGAACACCTGTGGGATTCAGGGCTCCTGTCCCACTCTGGAAATCCACAGCTTTGGGGTGTTTTTTACCCTTTCAAATGTCAATTTATCCGCTTCCTGCCCGCTGAGGAGCAACCGAGAGTTCCCCGATTTATTTTTGGGGTGGGCTCTGGGGCTCAGAGCCCGGAATTCACCTGTAAGCCCTCAGGTTATTTTTCCAAGAGAAAAACCCTCCTTTTTCCTTTGGAAAAAGCTCATTTTCCAAGGAAAAAAACTCATTTTCCAAATGAAAAAGCTCATTTTCCAAAGGAAAAAGCTCATTTTCAATGGGAAAAAGCTCATTTTCAATGGGGAAAAAACCTGCTTTTCTAAGGGAAAAATGACGGAAAATAAAAAATCCTCCCTCTGAGCCTTATGAGAAGTTGTTTCCACTTTTCCATTTCTTCCCAAGGTAAACAAACCTTCTGTGACGCGAGTCCAAAAAAAAAAAAAAAAAACTCCAAACAAAGTTCTCCCTTATCCATGCGCTCGAACTGCCGGGCATTAGGGAAGTCAGATTACCGGCGCTATAAAACTTCACTCTCGCTGGTCCATAGAGGGAAGTTACCAAAATCAGCAGGATCGACGTGGCGGAGGTGAGCGCTCCAGAGCAGCGGATGCAGGGAAAAGGGGAGGCAAATAAAAAAAAATTTTAAAAAAAAAAAAAAAAAAAAAAAAAAAAAAAAATAAAATCTCGTCCTCCGGATTTCTCTTCCAACTGGAACCGGGCGGAACATTCCGGGTCAGGGTTTGTTTTGTAGGGGAAAAGCGCGGAATGACGGGAGCTTGCGGAGCTGAAGGTGGGAGGTTTTAACCATAAATGATATTGTATGTCCAAAAGCCCAGAGGACGATTAGTTTCGCAGGTGGCATTTGCTGCCTGAGGGGGGGAGAGAGAGGGGGAGAAGGAAGGGAATAAAGAAAAAGGAAAGGACGGTCCAGCCCCACCCCCTCGGGGCACCAAGGAGCACGGCAGCGGTAAAAGACACTTCCACTCGTGGAGAAATAAAAATAAAAAAAAAAAATTAAAAAAAAGCTGAAACTTCGCTTCGGGTGAAAGCGAAACCGAGCCGCCTCGAGAGCAGGACCGAGAACCAAATCGAGAATTGGAACCCCTCCAAGGCTCGGCACGCTTTGCCCGAGCGCATAGTTCTTGCTAAGGAGATTGCATGAGGCACACTGTCGTGGACTTAGCACACAGCACAATATGCGGCTGCGACACAACGACGCCGTCGGGAACAAGGTGCGATGTACCGGAGGTTGTCTGGGACCACCTTACAATCTCCGGCCAGAAAGCTCCAAGCCAACACAACCACCCCGCCCTGCTGAGCGGGAATAATACCGGAATCTGTCGGAGGGCGCCAAACCCGCGGCGTGGCTCGCGCCAGGGTGCCCAAACCCTCAACCCAATTTTTGGAGAACCCGCAGGGTCACTCGGGACACAATTCGGCCAGGAAAACCCCTCTAACCCTCATAAACCCTCCATTCGCACCCAATCCACCTCACCCCCCCTGGAGGGGACAAACCCGGGAAACACAGGTGACCAAACTCCGATTACCGCCACCAGTCTCAAAAACTCAATTTTGTGAACCAAGTACTCTGACATTCCGGAGGAAAACCCTCAAACCACCCAAACTCATCGCCGCGGAGGGTAAAACCCCACTCGGAATGGGGAGAGCACACAAAACTCGCAGTGTTACCCCCGCACTAGCAGGTGCTCCAATCTACCCGTTTTTGGAACTCGATCACCCCGAGACCCAATTTCGGCCCAAAACCCGATCCCAACTCCGCAAACCCTCCAAAACACCAACCACCCGTTCCTCACCTGGAGGCGAGACAAATCCACCCGGAATAGTCGGCAAAGCGAAGCCCCTGATAACCCACAGCCAGAGGGAGCTCCACAATAACCTTACGTTTTTGGGAACACCCGAGGTCACACCGGGACGTCCAAATTCGCCAGGAAAACCCGAAATCTCGAAGACCACCCAAATCCCGCACCTCACCCGCCTGACACAAGGAAAGTCCACCGGGAATCGCCCCGACGCTGATTTAACACCCCGCACCCAGGCGCGCCAAAAGCCCTCCGTTTTTTTTGGAACCCCACGGCATCACTGTCCCTGCTGGCGTTGTCTGTTGCTCGCTCATCCGTCCACCTGTGAAAGCCGGCCTGTCGTCCCGTGTTCCGAGGGCTGCTCTGGCCCCGTAGAGCCGTCTCGCATCTCGCTGGTTGCGGTCCGGCTGGAGCCCGGGCACCTCCGGACGGGCCCGCTTTATCCGGCTGGTCCCCGCGCACCGAGACACCACGATGTAGATGGAGTAACTGGGCAGGGGATGAAGGAATTTGACGGGGTTTAATACTCTCCGGTTTAAAAAAAAAAAAAAAAAAAAAATCACTACTTTTCAGGTAAAAAAACTCCTTGTAAAAATATGGATGAGGAATGGTTAGGAGTGAAGAATTTCTTTTTCAGGAAAGTTCCAGTAAAAATCTTGGATGGAGTGGTAATCTGGGGTAGGGGAGAAGTTCAGGCTACCAGAGTTAAAAAAAAAAAAAAAAAAAAAATCATTTTTGGGTAAAACGAGCTTGATGGAGAGATGATTAGGAGTTAAAGAACCTTCATTCCAGGAAGAACATTTCGAGATAGAAAACTATGTTGAGATGGAGGCATGGATGGATTGAGGATGGATGAGCGATGAGTAATGGATAGATGGATGAATGAGGGAATAATCTGGATTTCTCATCCAGTTTGAATAACATCCACACAGCCAGTATAATAATCTCAGGAAACAGGAAGTGATTCCCTGTTCTCCCCAGGCCGGACCTGGGATTCCCCAAACACAGTCCCAATCCTTTAGCTGATTCCACCCAGAGCCGTCCATTTCTGAGTCAGTTATCCAAACAGTTTCAACCTCAAACGTTCCATCCTTTAGCTGTTCATCCCAACTGGTCACTCACCCCAACACATTCTATCCTGAGCTGTTACATCTCCCCAAACCAGTCCAGCCCAGACACACAGTTCCATTCTGACGGTTCCATCCTTCAGACTGTCTTCACCCCACACTGTTACATCATCCCGCATCAGTAATCCACTCACCGGAATTGCTGTGGCGCTACTCCGCCATCTTCGGCCATTCTCGGGTTCAACTCCCCCCATTCCCGGCTTTCACTCCCCCATTCCCGGGGTCCTCCCCCCCATTTCCGGGGGTTACTCCTCCCCATTCCCGGGGTTCTACTCCCCTCATATGCCCCGGGGTTCACGTCACCCCCACTTCGGGATCACTCCCTGAGTATCAATTTCCCGGGGTTCACTCCTATCCCCCGTCCCGGTGCACTCCCCCCCATTCCCGGGTTCACTCCCACCATTCCCGGGTTCAACTTCACCCCCCATTCCGTGGTTCCTCCCCACCATTCTCCGGGTAAATCCACGCATTCCCGAGGTTAACTCACAATCCATTCCCAGGTTACCATCACCCCCGAATTCAGGTTCACTCCCCCATTCCGGGTTGACTCCCCCATTCCCGGGGTTCACTCCCCCTCCAATCCGGGGTTCCTACCCCATTCCCGGCTCACTCCAACCCATTCCCGGGTCACTCCCCATTCCCGGGTTCACTACCCACCGCCATATCCCGGGTGCACCCTCCCCATTCCGTGTGGTTATCACCCCCCATCCCGGATTCACTTCCCCATTCCCGCGGGCTACTCCCTTTTAAATTTACCAAATCTGCCGCAATATGCCTCTATATCGTTCATCCCCCCATTTCCCGGGCTAACTCCCCATGTCCGGGGTCACTACCCCCATTCGGTGTCCTCACCCCATTCCTCGGGGCACTCCCCCAATTCCGGGGTCCCCCATTCAAAGGGCCACCCCCGATATGCCGGGTTTCATGCACCCCCCAATTTCCCGGGGCTCACTCCCCCTTCCCGGGGCTCACTCCCCCATTCCCGGGTTCAACTCACCCTCTCAATCCTCGTAGCGCCGCGGAGCTGCCGAGGGCCTCCGCGCGTCATCCGTCTCGTCCTCCAGCATGGTCCCGCTGCTCGGGGGAGCTGCGCCGGGAGGGGTCAGGCGCCGGGGCGGTTGAAGTGGACCGGAACCCTATCCGGGAAAAAGAAAATCCCCGCGGGACCCCGGAGGACGCGGGACAGCCCTGGAGACACGGGATACGCTTTGGGACAACGGGGAAGCTGGGCAGCGGGATAGCCTCTCGGGCAGCGGGACAGCTCTGGGCACCAACGGGACAGCTTCCGGACAATTGCGGGCAGCAGGTCTCGGACAGCGGGGACAGCTCTAGGACAGCCTGGACAGCTTGGGAGGAGGACAACCTGGGTAGCGGGGACAGCGGGACCAGCCTTGGGAGAAGCGGGGAAAAGCTCTGGGATCAGCCTCTGGGGACAGATGCGGGGGACATGAGACAAGCTCTGAGGGACAGAACCTGGGGAATGGGATCAGCTCGGGTCAGCGGGACCCCGGAGGAGACCAGCGTCGGGGTCCGTCGTACTGTCATTTCTGCCTTCCTGTGCATCCTGGGGGTTCACAAGAAGGACAGGCCCTGGCGACGAGCGCGAGCATCCGGCACATCCTTGTCCATCCCCTTTGCCATCCTCTAGGAGATCGAACGCCTTGTCCTCGTGCATCCTACGTGGCCAACCCTTTGCACCTATGTCACTCCTGTGCATCCTTGCTGTTCTCTCTGACTATTCACCGCCCCATGCCATCGCCTGTGCATTTCCTGTGCCATCTTCTGGGGACACACAGCACCTTCTCTGACAACTCCTCGCCTGTTCCTGTCCATCAACTGCCAACCCTGTCCCATCCCTATCCCTGATGCCAGTCCTTCCTGTCCCCATCCCACTGTCCTAGTCAACCCCTGGCTCCCGACTTCTCAGCAGATCACCGTTCCTCCAAGGCAGCCCGCTCTCCATTCCCGGAGTCCGGGGGTGAGCGATGCTCGGGGATTCCCAGACTGTCCCGCGCACCGGGAACGTTCCGGCGTATTTTTCTTTTTTTCTTTTATTTTTTTTTTTTTTTTTTTTTCTTTTTTTTATTTTCCCCAGGGATTTTGCCTTTCCCCATCTCCCGATCCCGCAATGTGCACCCCGCTGCTGCCTCCAGGTCTTCTTGGCATTTATCCCCATTCCTGTGGGATCTGTGGATTTTCTGAGGAGATTTCTCTCTCACTACTGTGCGGGGCACATTTCTCCTCCATTCCTCGTGGAGATTTTTCTCCTCTCTCCCCGTGGGATTTCCCCTCTATTTCCCATTGGATTTCTCCTCCATTCCCCATGGGATTTCTCCTATCCAGTGGATTCTTGTGGGATTTCGCTCATTCTGTATTTCTCCTCCATCCCCAAAACAGCCGATTTCTGCTCCAGTGGGACTTCTGCTCCAATCCACTGCAGGTGTTGCTCCATCCCAGCGGATTTACTCGCCTCTAATTTCCATGGGATTTTACCCGCACTCCACGGGATTTCTTCTCTATTCTATGGATTCTGTGGGATTTCACTCTATTCTGTTGGATCCATGGAATTCTCTCCTCTATTCCGAGGGATTCTGTGGATTTGTCTGCTCCATTCAAGTGGTTCTATTCCAATCCCGCGTGGTAATTTCTCCTCTATTCCATGGGTTTTCTCCCATTCCCACAGAATTTCTCCTCTACTTTCCTGTGGGATTCGGGGGATTTTGCTCACTCTATTCTGTGGGATTCCCATGGGATTTCTCCTCTATTCCCAGAGGGATTTCTGTGGGATTTCTGCTCCATTCCTGTGGAATTTCTCCTCCATTCCAGTGGGATTTTTCCTCTATTGCCTATGGATATTCTTGGGCATTTTTTCTCTCTATTCCCTAATGGGATTTTCTGTGGCTTCTTCCACACTCCAGAGAATTATTCGTGATCTTCTCCCTCTCATTCCATGGGATTATTTTCCTCTATCCTATGGGGATTCTGTGGGATTTTTCCTCTATTCCCTGTGGGATTTCTGCTGTATTTCAGCGGGTTTTCTCCTCTATTCCCTATGGTATTCCTGTGGGATTTCTCCTCCATTCCAGTGGGATTTTCCTCTATTCCCTATGGGATTTATGTGGGATTTCTGCTCTATTTCAGCCGGTTTTTCTCCCTTAATTCTAACGTATTTCTGCTGGGGATTTCTCCCCCACTCCACTCCCTGTTGCCCCTCCATCCCCGCGCATTTCTCGCACACGTCCCCTCCTCCTGCCCATGCTCGACCTCCAAGCCATCGCCTTTCACACTCGGTTTGCGGGCCGGGCCGGCCGCGATTCCCCGCGGCGCGCTCGATGCCTCCCAAAGTCACTTGGAGGGCGCTGAGCCCCGGCCGCCCCCGGGCTCCGATCCGCGGATCCCCGCGCAGAGATCCGCCAGCTCCGTGGAGAAAAACCCCAGCGGAACCGCGGAGCGGCCACCGGGGAAGGAAACAGAGCTGCCGACGGCTGATGTCCTCGCCTTTCCCCGGGAAAATCGGGTTTGTCCCGGTCTCGTGCTCCAGCCTACCCGGTTCAGGTTTTAAAGTTGATTTCACAGCTTGGCGGAGATTTTAAAAATTTCCCCCTTTCTCTCAGGGAAAATGCCGTTGTCCGTCCCGACTTCCAGCCTATATATGCGTGTTGACGTTTTAAGATGATTTTCGACAGGATGGAATATTTTTTTAAATTTTTTTCCCCTACGGAAAAAATTCGCTTTGTCCCGCTCCGGCTCCAGATCGAACCAAGGTTGAAGGTTTTAAAAAGTTGATTTCAATATTTGGTGACTTTGTAAAAATTTTCTCCCTCGGGCAAAATGTCCGGATGTGTCCTGCTTACGGCTTAGCCTGAACCCGGTTGAGATTTTAGTTAATTTCAATGATTTGGAATTTTTTAAAAAATCTTTTTTCCCCCTTTCCGCCTCGGAAAATTCGCTTTGTCCCGTCCGTATTCAGACTGATCACGTTGAAGGTTTAAAAGCTTGATTCCTCATATATATGGAATTTTCTTTTTTAAATTTCTCCACATTCTCTTCATTTTTAGGATAAAACCTCCACATTTTGCAAGTAAGATCCTGCACATTTTGTGGATCGTTACATCTTGTTGGTCCGAATTAGTAGATTTTAGAGGAAGGAGCAAACAAGATTAAACGAGATGGAGAACTGGGGGGATATTTAAGTGATGACGCTCAGCCACATGGCTTTGCGCTTTTCAAAAACCATTCTGGGGTGAATTCCGAGGATTTTGGGAGTCTGGAGGAAAAACATAAAAACATCACCTCCCTCCAGCCCCGGCTGCCGGATTTCCTCACCTCCCCGAGGAAAAAATTCCTTTGTCCGCTATACCAATCTGAACCGGTTGAGGTTTTATAAGTTGATTATCGGATGATTTGGGGGATTTTTTTTCCCTTTCCTCTCGGAAAAATTCCGGTTTATCCCAGTCCGGCTCCAGCCTGATCGCAGTGGAGGTTTTTAAAAGGTGATTTTCACTGGATTGGGACCTGGGACGATCCCAAAATCCCCTCACTGGAAATCCATCCTCACATCAATTCTCAATTTTTAGGGATAAGAGTCCTCCATCATTTGCAGTAAAGTGGCCTCACATTTTTTGGGATGCGAACACTTTGGTTGATTTTTAGGGAACTCCAGAATGAGAGCCCAGACTGGGACAGATTTAAGGATGACGTCAGCTCACGAGCTTTTGAGTTTCCCCAAAACACATTTCTGGGGTATCCGTGGAATTTGGGAGGCTGGAGGAAAAACACATGAACACTCCAAACACCCTGCGGGAGGATATTTTTAGCCCTAAAACGCCTTTCGAAAAGGTGAAGGATCACAAACCCCAGAAATTCCTGCGGGTTGGGATCCCCGGATGATGGACAGGGATACCTGGGTGATGAATGGGATAATTTTGGGGAAAAAATAGGATTTTTTGGGTGTCTTGGTTGGCTGGGAGTAACAAGAACCCCGGGTTAACAGGCATTTGTCAGACCTCTACTGATTAATGTGGTCTCGAATCGATACCCGGTGACATTTTACGGCCAGAGAATTGGGATTTGTCCCCTTTAATGTTTCAGCTACGAAATTTTCGCCGCTAAAAGTCCCTGCAGAATCCTGGAGGGAAACTTCAAAATCCCCACCAGAAATCCAAGGGCCAAAGCAAATCCCACAGAAATCAGGGAAAGCAAGCATGCTGCTTTCCCACACTTCCCAGCTCCACGCCCTCCAAAATGGGATTTTCCCCAAAAAAACTGACTGGAGCCCCAAAAGCACTCCGGGTGATTTTTGGGGTCAGAAGGAATCTGGGATTTTTTCTTAATAAATTTTAAACAGAAATGTTTCCGCCCTAAATCCGGCAGAGAACCGGGACAGCACTTAGAAAATCACAGAAAAACCCCACAGAAATCAGGGCAGGGAAAGCAAAACCCCAATCAACCCCATACCCCCCAGCTCCAGCACCAAAACGGGATTTTCCACAAAAAAAACTGACCTGTGAGCTGAGAGTCTGGGTCAGAAACATCTGGCGATTTTTCCCTTTAATTTCACACCAAATCTTTCCTCCCTGACCCTGCAGATGAAACCAAGGTGGAACCCAGAAAATCCTGCCACATGAAGCGGGGAAAGCATCCCTCAGAAATGCAGGGAAAGCAATAGCACCGCTGCCAATTCCCACAGCCACCCACCAGCTCGCCAGCACCCCAACAGCGGATTTTCCCCAAAAAAAGTGACCTGGACTCACCCAAAACCGGCCGGGTGATTTATTTGGGTCAGAAAATCTGTGATTTTTCTCGTAATATTTTTAACAGAAATGTTTTCACCGAATCCCTGCACATCCCAGAGAAAAACCCAAAGAAAACCCCACAGAAATCAGGCCAGGACAGCCCCGATTAAACCCCATAACCACCCACTGCTCTAGATCCCAACAGGATTTTCACCCAAAAACTGACCCTGGACCCCCGAAAGCCGGCTCCGGAGGGCTCAGGAGGGGCGGGGCTCGGGAGCGATCATTTGGGCCGTGAATTCGCGGTCAGCTTGCAGCCGCCCTTCTCCCGATCCCATCGAGCGGGCTCCAAAATGGATTTGGAGATAGACGGCAGCGCGGGGATTCATGGGGAATGAGCGAGAGAGTGGGAACTGGAGGATGCTCGTGGGACGTGGAAATATTCCGTTCGTACCTGCCTGGCCTGCGGGATGGGCGTGGGGTTTTTTGTTCTTTGCTTTGGAGTTTTTTGGTTATGTTATCTGTTTTTTGTGTTTTATTTGTTTTGTTTTGTTTGGGTTTTTTATTGTGGGGTGGTTTATTTGTTTTTTTTTGGGTCTTAGTTTTTTTTTTTTGCTTTTTTTTCTTGTGTTGTCTTTGTTTTTTTTTTGGTGGATTTTGTCTCAGTTGAAGGGTTTCAGGGGGAATTGCTCTGATTTTGGGGAGCGCCCTGGCCAAAGGTCGGTCTGATCGGGGAGAATTGAGAGAGGAATATTTCTCAAGGAAGTGAGAGAAGCAGCAAAGCGCCATGGGACGCGTAAATCCACATCCAGGGATGATCCCAAATCCCTCAGTGGGTGAATCCTAAATCCTCCTTCAGTGGGTTATCCAAATAGCCAAACCAGGGATGATCCAAACTTAGCCTAGTGGGGTGACCCCAAAATCCTCTCAGTGGAGTGATCCAAATCCTTCTCCACAGGGATATCTCAACCAACTTTATGGGGGAGACCAATTATCCCCATCCATGGGATGAATCCCAATCCTCTCAGTGGAAGATGCCAAATCCTCAGCCGGATGATCCTACAGATCACTCACATCACAGGTACGAGTCTAAATAATCTCCAGTGGGATGATCCCCAAAATTCGTCAGTGGGGTACCCAAATCACATCAGGGGACGACCTAAATCCCCTTAATTGGGAGATCCCAAATACCCTCAGTGGGATGATCTCTAACCACCTTAGGGAATGATCTCCAAAATACACCACATCCAGGGACGAGATGGATCAGAGGGACGGAATCAACACCCTGTCCCAACTTGAGGGAGGGATCCTATTTATAGTGAATCCATATCCACATCACGGATTGGGGGATTAGGATTGGGTCCCGAGATGATCCCTGAAAAATACCTCGAGTGGGCAGATTTCTTGGATCACCCTGGCATCATCCAAAATACCTCATGGACAATCCTATAAATCCCATCCATAGAGGGATGCCCAAATCCGCTCGTGGGTGATCAAAATACCCCTCAGTATGGGAAATCCTAAATCTCCCATTCCGTGGGGAATGATCCAATCCACTGCCCGCGTCATTTGGGTGAGGATCTATCCGACCAAATGCCATGATGGGATTTCCAGAATCCACGCATGTTAATTTATGAGGCATTTCTCACCTGCCCTGTTGAAGTGATTTGGGTGAGGCAGGGCGAGAATTATCTGCGAGATCCGAAGTTGGGTGGGGGAATTTGGGACACCTCATGGTCCGTTAGAGCTGATTTCCGTATGGATTTTGTTGCTATCGCGGGACCTTTAATAGGACCTTGCTTTCCCGTCATTCCTGGATTCCTCCGGGAATTCGATGTGGAACCAGGTGGAGTTTCGAAGAATGTAGGAGATCATCCCGCCCTTTTTGTCCCGTGGGGTTATTCCTTATCTCTCCTGGGATCCAAATTCGGGGGTGCTAATCGATCGCGCTGGATAGAATTCCTCCGGCCGGACTCCAATGAACATGGAGACAGAGAAGAAGAGTGGATATGTATGAGGAATTACAATCTCCGAAGGATTATATATTAGGTCGACGACGTTATAATGTTCCCTTACAAATTAAAATGGAATCTGTTTTCCTTTCTTTTTTGTTAATGTACCTGTCTTTGATTGGGATTGATCCGCTGTAATGGAGAGGAAAGGAAACTCCCCGGAGCACACTACGGAGAGGAAACGGGGCAGAAATCCCGATAATCCGCTATAAAAGGACTCATCCCACTGAAGATTCACTGGTCCTAGCTCAGCATTTGTATCCGCCTCATAGGTTTTATCGCTTCTCCAAGAAAAACCAGCCGATTTTGTGCCAAAGCACGGCTCTCCGAACATCATTCCAGCTCCGTTCAGCGGAAAATGACCGCGATTCCAGCATGCTGCGGCTTTGTTATTGGGGTCGGATCTTCTCCGCGAACAGTGAATCCCCGCAAAGTTCCGCGGATGTTGGTGAGGGAGAATCAGAGCAGCCAGTGATGTGGTGATTGGGTATGCGCGCATCAGTCTTCAAACCATCCCAATAAAGACAGGAAAGTACACTATAAGAGAGGATCTCGAGGTACTTTCCGTCACTGCTTGCAAAGAAAACCCGCTCTTTGGAATCTTTTCTTCCATAGGGATTTTTTTCCCGGTCGTACATTCTAGATAACATTTTTCGCTTCCTCCTTTCTCCCCTTTCAACCAATCTGATTCTCTCTATTTGCTTACCTTTCCCCCTTGTTTGGCTTCCTTTCAATTTCTTGGTGTGCTCTTTAAATTTTTCACCCTTTTACACTTTCTCTATCCGTTTAAATTATATTTTTTCTCCGGGCACTTCTAAATCGCTTGTGCCTGTTCGCTTGGTCACTATTCATATCCTTTTTTTCACTTTCGCCCCGTACATATTCCTTTCACCCTTTGTAATAATGTTTTGTTCGTTATTTTATAATGGTGATCTTTACACTCTATCAATTTTAATTTTTCTCTTGTTATTTCTCCCGTTGTTGTGATTTTGCCGTGTATCTATCTTCTTTTTCCCGTGGCCTTATTGTCTCTGGGGATTTCACTGTGTATCACCCCATCTGTCCTGTTTTTCTTTGGCTTTGTCTCCTCTCTCAACTCTTTTCCTCTCGCATTGATTCACTTCTCTCCTCTTATTTTTTTCTTTATCACTTTCACTTTTTCCCTTCTAATTTCACTATTTTTTTTCGGCTTTCCCCACGTCCTCCTTCTGCCCTTTTGTTCATTTCCCTTTTCCCATTTTTTTCACTTCTTGCTTTCCCTTCCCTCTTTTCTCTCATTTTTTCCTTTTAATTTTTTCCTTTCCCTTTCCCTTTTTTCTTTTGCTTTTGCTTTACACTTTCTTCCTTTTCCTTTCAATTTATTTTAAATATTTTTTCTTCCTCATCATTCTACCTTTTTCCCTATTCCCTGTTTTTCTTCACTTTCTTATCCCATTTTCTATTTCCATTTCATTTTTTTTTAATTTTCCTTTCTTTCACTATATTTTTTTTCGTTACTTTTGTCTTTCTTGCCTTTCTATTCTCTCTTTAACATTATTTTGTTTCTTATGTCAAGCGCTAATTTTTTCTTTTTCTTTCCCCTATTTTTTTTTGGGACGTAAAACCCACACATTTTTGGATAAACCTCCTCCCATTTTTGGGAATAATAACTCCCAAAATATTTTGAAGATAAATCTCATATTTATTGAAAATGCATGCATAAATTCGTTTATCCAAAATCGAGTTTGAATATCCAATATACTCGTTTTTGGGGATAACTCCACATCATTTGAGGGATTAACAACACGAAATAAGTTATTGGTAATTTCTTACCGTACTACGAACATTCTTCTTGAATATACAATCTGGTTGGCATTTCTTTGGAATATTTATGATATTTTAATTTCTCATTGGGGTCTCTTGCGGATAAGAAAACTGTATAAGCCACCATCCAATTGGTATTTGGTGACAAAGACCCAAACGATTTTTGCTGCCGAAAAATAAAAACCCTCTTAATCAACGAATATTATTGGTGATAACCGTACATCCCAGCAATGTATATTATGCAGTATACTTAACCGCCACCACTTTCTGAGGATAAAAAATTCAAACCTATGTTTTGGTAGATAAAAATTCTGCATAAATTTTTGGGATGAAAACTCCACATTTTTGGATTAATAACTATTTTGCTGCAAATTCCCTCTGCTCCGGCCTTTCTCCCAGACCCGAGGCTGCAGAGGGAATTCCCACCCTGATCCACTAATAATTTGGCAAAAAAAAAATTTTTGCGATAAGGAATCAATTCTGCCACAGCATTATGATATGAACTATTGATGGAGGTTCTGTAGAAAATGGAAATTTTCCCTCCGTCCCAGGGATTTCCGTGAAAACACAAGCAGAAATCCATTTAATTGGAAAAAAAAACCCAATTCTCCAAAATGGAAGCTGCACAAATACTTTGTATTAAAATTATTCGTTTTTTTTCATTACGTTCTTATATATGTCCTTCCTGGGGCCCAAAGCAAGAAAAGGTGCAAGCAAAATTCCCATTTTATTGGAGAAAAACCCAAATTTAAGCATTTCACATAGAAGAAACAGATAGCACAGAAAGATTATTCTCTCTCCACGAGCGCCCAGGCAGCGCAGAAATGCCGGATTTATCGGGTGCTCAAAAATTCCGAAAATGTCCCACTCACCTCCAAACCCTCGCACCAGGTTTAACCTCCAGGCGAGTGCATGGGACCCATGCAGATATTCCGTTTATTGGGAAAACCCATTATACTGATGCCACTAAAACAGTAGTTGCACAAATGAAACACAAATCCTTTCCCTGGGCCCAGGGCAGCAACAGTCAATAAGCAGCAATTCATGTTGGGGATTGAGGAATCCTGAATACTCCCCAAAACACCTCACGTCCAGCAAATGTCAGGAGTACAGGAACAACACGGAGTAGAAATATCCCATTTATTGGGAGGAAACTAAAAAAGACCTCATAATTCCCCCCCAATAACCTCTTCCAGCCATGGGAGTAGAGAGACAACACGCAAAAATTCCATTTATTGTGGAAAAAGACGCCAATTCCCCCAATAATACAGAGCTGACAACAACCCTGTACTCAGACCCCAGGAGTGCAGCAAACAGCCAAGATTTCCATATTTATTGGGAAATGAATAGTGCGGAAAAAATCCCGCCAAAACTGGGCTAGCACGACAGCTGTACTCACATGGCTCACAGGGGAGTCAAGGGGCAACATAACCAATAATTTCATTTCAGATGTAGGGAAAAACCTGATACCCCTCGATGTCCTTCCAAAACCTCCGAAGCCTAGGGAGATGCAGCGGGAACACAACCAAAATTCCATTTATTGGGTAAACACACAAAACCAAATTTCCCCGAAGACAGAAGCCGGCACAAAGGTCGGGGAAGCGCGGAGCCCCAGGAATGGATTTTTCAGGACGGCAATCCACAGCCGGGACTTCACCAATTCCCAAAAAACCTTCAGGAACTGAGATAATAACCAGATTTCCTCCCACATTTCTGTCGGCCCTCGCGATAGCTGCTGATGTCCTCCTCCTTTGCTGCTACAGACTTTGCCTGTGTGAGCGAAGCGGAATTGCGTATCCATCACCTCTTCCTCTCTCTTCTCCTCCATCACCTCCTCACTCAATGGTGCCCAGAGGTCGCGTGTGGTGTCATGTTTGGTGGTCTGTGGGGTCGCAGCGAGGTGACTACGGTGGGTTTCAACGGAGGTCCACTCAGCGTAGTCACGTTGGAGTGGTCCCAGTGGTGCTGTCAGTGTCCGGGCTGACCGGGTACGTAGCCTGCACCTTCCGCGGGCAGAGCTACCACACCAGCGGCGCGCCGCGCAGGTCTATGCTCCAGGTCTGCTCGGCCAGGCGCCGCTTCACGGAAATCCACGGTGTCCAGGCGAAGAAGGACTATGGCGATTGAAGACTGCGCCAGTGAAGAGACCGGCATTGGCCACCCTCAGCACCTGCGGGGACAAGGGAAGGGACAGGTGACACCAGGGGCAAACACAGGACAGAGGGAAAAAAATCAAAATGACAGTGAAGACAGGGGACAGGTGACAATCGAGAGAACAGGGAATCAGCTGGTCAAAAGTGGGGTACCAGGGACAGGGTTGACATCGCGGACAGTGCAGCGGGGACAGTGGGGACATGGGGGAGACAGGTGACAACCAGGGACACGGACAGCGGGGACAGTGGGGACAGGCGACAGGGTGACATCAAGGGACGATTCGAGGGACAGGGCAGTGGATGGACAAACTGAGGTCACCTGCGGGACAGCAAGGGTACAGGGGTGACACCGGGGACAGGGACAGGGGTGACACTGGGCATTTCTGGGGAGCAGAAGAGGACATTTGGGATGATAGTCTGGGATGCGCTGGGAAAACATGGGACATGCGGGGACTTTAAGGACAGGGTGAGAGCAAGGGAAGGGACAGCGAGCAGGACAGTGGGCGAACAGGGTACAGGGGCTGACATCAGGACATCGTTGACAGGGGCAGGTTGTGACACTGGGCACGCGGTGCGGGCACAGCAAGGGACAGGGGGGGGACACCGGGACAGGGACAGGGTGACACTGGGCATTTTGCTGGGGACAGAGAGGGAGCAGGGGGTGACGTGAGAATGCATGATTAGGCGCAGTAAAGACTCTGGAGACTAACAGGGACAGTCAAGCGGCGCGATACACGGGAAGGGTGACAACCAGGATGATCAGTGGGACAGCAGGCGGACAGTGTGAGAGGACACAGGGGACATGAGAAAAGTCATTGCCCGGGTGACATCGTTTAAGGACATTGGGGACAGGAGTGGGGTGACACTTTTTCGGGCTCACCTGCGGGACAGCCAGGACCGGGGTGACGAAAACCAAGCTTGGCGGAGACATGAACGGGTTGGAGTGTTCGGTGACTAGACCATTGGGTCGGAAGAACCCAATAAGTTTTGCAATGTGGAGTATCATTTCTGGGATTGATTAGGGGCGACATGGGACAAGAGAGGGGTGAAGCACCACGGGACAGGGGGGAAGTGTGGCTGACACTGGTTGGAGGAAAAAGTGGATGTGACTAAGGGGGGCGAATGATATGTGCCAGGGGGATTACAGCCAAAGGGGCTAGAGTCTGGAAGAGAAACGGAGCACAGAGTGGAAAAGCCATGCAGGGATTGGAAACAGAGGGAGACTGTAGCGGTGACCACCTGTGGGGACTCAAGGGCAGGGAGACACTAGATTACTGGACATATGCAAAAAGGAACCAGTGCATGGGAGAGGAAGGGAACCAGCAAGGGAACAAGGTCAGAGTGGTGACCCTAGGATTCTGATTATATATCAACGGCACCAACAAAAAGAAAGTCTGAGACCTGGGAGAGTTTTCACATTATCGCGATGCAAGGGTCAAAGGGGCCAGTGCGGAGCGAAGGAAACAATAATACTTCATGCCTTCAGGAGACGGAAAATTCGGTCTCTCGTCAGCAACTGTGCTGATAAAGCAAGTCTGCTACAGATTAAAAGGCGACTGGTCACGATTCAACGATCTCAGAAACTTGAACCTTAGATTGTGATCATGGTCTAAGGATGTTGCCGTCGTGAACTACACGAATAAATACATCTTGATTTGTTGAATTTGTAGAGATAATGGCACCACACGCTCAGCCAGGAACTAAGCAGACAAAGGACAAATTGAATAGTAACCCAGGAAACCAGGAACAGGACAATCCCTGATGTCCACACCCGGCCAGGACAACCAAAATTCGCCTGAGTGCCACACCTTGACACAAGGACAAGGACAAATGTCCCTGAACACCACACACAATCAGAGGCATATAAGACAGTGAACCAAAAGAGATTAAGGGAGAATATAATAATCTCCATGAAAATATGTCCTACAAATATACACCAACGTAAAACAAAGGTAATTGAGGTAGAACAAATCGACCATGATGGTGGCTACCCAACTCAAATTAATTAATGTGTGAACATGGCATAGAGAAGCGAAACAACTATTTCCCTTTGAGTTTGATATCCTATCATATCGTCAGGATCAGCCATATAGGGTGAAACTTTCTTTGACACGTCCTATAAATCCTGGCAAGAAAACGAGTTAGAGGACATTTAGGTTTTTCCAAGTCAAGTAGGAGAGTTTTGACTGACCGACTGCAATGGTCCGAAGAGGACAATTGCCTGAGAGGGAGAGACGAGATTCGCCTGAAGCTGCCCACGTTCCATGGTCAGCGAACCCCGGAAGACAATTCCTCAGATTGCGCAAACTGACAGGAGAGGAAATTCCCTGAGTGTCACCCCTGGTCAGCAATCAGGAATTCCCTCAGATTCCCAGTCCAACGCCTGCCTGACACCCCATGACGCCAGATCAGCCCGAACATGCAATGTTTAGTTAAACATACAGCGCAGGGATGGTGACTGCACCCCTCCCCCGGGCAGACACTCCCAGTGCTTTTTCCTCTTGCTTGTTAAAAGCTTATTTCGCTGAGCAATTGTCCAACCCGTTTTCCCTTGGCACAGTTAGGGAAATCTCTTCGTTGCTGTCCTCTGGTTTCTAGCCTCTGCCCTGCAAAGAGCCGCCCCTGCACAGCCCGTATTCATTGATTTATTTTATTTTCAGGAATTTTCAGAGAGAGCCGTCGAGGTCACTCTGAAGTGTCCTTTGTCCAATGGCTGATGCAACCCCGTAGCTGCTCCTCCAGGATTCGTGTTCCCGAACTCTGTCAGTCATTTAAATCCCCTGTCTCAATTTTTTAAAAATCCACCAAGATTCCCTCCCAGCCTCCCAAACTCAGGGCACCTCACCCGGTGCCGAGACCCCAAAAATGGAAACAAAGGCGGTAGCTGTCGCCACACATTCCAATGTGAAGAGATGTGGGACTGGCTCCTGAGTGCCCAGATGGTTCCAGGGAAGAACTCCAGTCTGGATAATGGGATTGTCTTAATCCCTCCCAGCAGCGAATCCTGCCGGATTTAAATTATTTTTCAAACAATGCCTAATAGTTCCGGACGTGGGAGCTTCGTCAGCTCCCTGTCAATAAAGTTGCTCATCGCTGTGCTGATAAAATCGAAAAAAAATCTTTGAACGAGGTGTTTAGGGCGATATTCCCGGCATTTATAAGCGGCCCAGAAGCAAACAGATAATCGGATAAGATTGTCATGCAAATGAGGCCTGGGTTTTGTGGACGCAGGCTCCCCCTGCTCCTCCCGACCGCTGCTAGGATTACACCGGTAGAGAACAGGGAAAGTCTGAAAGGGATGAAACGATCCGGAGCGCTCAGTCCGTGGATAAACCATCCAGAAGCCGTCCGCTCTGGACCGGAGTTATGATCCATCTGCCGTCCCAGCCCGGTTCAAATCTGCTCTCCGCTTAAACGAGGCTGGTCAGGAATATGATGCATCCCAAAAATAGCCCCTTGCTGTTCCGCACGGGGCTGACGGAGTACGTGCGGAGCGTGTTTGAATGGCCCCAGAGCCGGATAGGAGCCGCTTTCTCGGGGGATACAAAACGGACGCGAAACGGACAAAGACCGCGGCTGGACATAAAATGGAAAAGCTGCTTTTCCCCCCCAGAAATGGTGAAATGAGGAGAATTTATTTTTAACGGATAATTTTTTTGTTTATTGGAGAACAGGTTTGGGAATGCACGCGGAAGTTGGAAATTGGAAGCCGCCTGTTTTCCTTTTGCGACTAATTTTCTAGCTGGAGAGAAATTCGTGTCCCTATCCCAGTTTTTTTTTTTTTTTTTGTATTTTTTTTTTTGGTTTTTTTTTTTTTTTTTTTCCCGTGGGATTTGAAGTGCAAATCCATGGAAAAGTGCTCCTGGTGGGGGAGACGGAATTCTCAGGAGGAATCCGTGAAGGATCCGTTTGGAAATCACAGGAATCGGATGGTCTCCCAAAATTCCTTCCAGCCCAAACATTGCATGAATTGCCCTGAACCCAACCAAGGGTACTTTCCATCCCCAAATGTGGGAAACCCCATAAGGGGGCCTCTAGCTCCACCCCAACAGGCTCCAGCCCTTGCTGCAAGGGATTCCGTCTCCCATATAAAATGCACATCGAGGCTCAGCCGCCTCCAAATGTAAAATGTTCCAAAGCTTAGTCGGCCTGAAGGTAAAATCTCAAGGCTCAGCCCATCCTCAAATTATATAAATCCCAAGGTCCGAGCTCCCTCCAAAAACGGCTTTGCTGCGGGCATTTCCTTCTCTTCCAGATTATGAAATCCATAGGCGTAGCCACATTCCAAATATAAATCCAGGGCTCCAGCGCCATGCCCAAATGTGAAATCTCTGAGGCTCAGCTTCCGCCCAAGCTCGGCCCTCGCTCCAAGGTATCTCCCTATCCAAATTGTGGAAATCCCAAAAGCCTCAGTTCCTCCTAAAAGTAAATTCCCAAAGATTCAGCTCACTATCCAAAGCTCAGCCTTAAAATCGCAAGGCTAGCTGCCACCCTCTAAGAAAAACCAAAACTCAAAGCTCAGCCTTGGCTGCCAGGGATTCTCATCTCCCCTAATATGAAAAGCCCGAGGCTTCCAGTCTCATCCCAAAATAATAACAAGTCCAGTGGCTTTTACAGCCTCTGTCTCAAAGCCTGGCCCTTGCGCCGGATTTCCCGCTCCCAAATGTAAATCCCAAGTCTGAGCCATCCCAAGCCAGCCTTGAAATCGCCAAGGCTTCAGCTCACATCCCAAATATGAAAATCCCAAGGTTCAACTCCATGCAAGCCCAGCTTTGCTCCTAGGATTTCATCTCCTAAATGGAGTCCAGGGTCAGCCCATCTTACCAAATAATAAAAATCCAAAGCTCGGCCTCATCCACAAAGTGAAATCCAAGGTCCACCTGTCCAAATATAAAATCCCAAGACATGCAGTCTCCATCCCAAAGTGAAATGCCAAGGCTCAGCTCCATCCAGAGCCCAGGCCTTGAAATCTCAAGTCGCCAGCTCTGTCCCAAAGCTCAGACTCACTCTGTGTGTCTTCCCTTTGTTCTCTTCAATCAATAGTTTGTCTGTCCGCGCCCTGCAGCTCTGTCCCAAAGCTCAGCCTCACTCGTGGTGTCTCCCTTTGTTCCTTCAGATCAAAGTTTTCCCCTGGAAATTTTCCCCCTGTGGACGGGATTGACCCAAACCCTCCTCCGTGGCTCAGTCCTGGCAAAAAGGCTCAGAAAGTTCGGGAAACAATGAGGGAAAAGGCTCAAATCTCCATTTTCACCTCATTTTCCCACTGAATAAAGGCCTGGAAGTCCGTGGATGTTTCAAAGTTCCATTTTCACCTCATTTTCCGATGGAATAAAGGCCCAGAAATCCGTGGATGTTTCCCTTTAGGCATGGGCTGCGCCCATGGGAACCTGCCTGACTCCAGCAAGGAAAAATTCCTGCAAGAAACCCTTTTTCCATGGAAATATGGAAATATAGAAATATAGAAATATAGAAATATAGAAATATAGAAATATAGAAACATAGAAATATAGAAATATAGAAACATAGAAATATGGAAAGAGGCTCTGCTTCCAGAGATTGTTCCCCATTTAAAACGCCAGGTCCTGCTCACCCAGAACACCGAACCATTCCAGGCTTTCCCGCAGCTACCTGAGCCAGAAGTGTTTGCTTTTCCCGGAGCTACCCAAGCCAGAAGTGTTTACTTTCCCCCCTTTATTGACATTTCCTGCCCTAAATCGGTTTTTATGGAGAGGCTCTCGCCGAGGTCGTGGCGGACAGATGGGAAAATCCCATTGAATCCCATTTATCCCCTTTTTCACTCCATTAACGCCGCTCCAGGACGCCCCGGCGAGATGGAGGAGCAAACAAACCCCGCGTGAATCACCCCGAGGGAGCGGTGAACGTTTCCCATTCCCCGTCACCGCGGGATGAAGGCACAGCCCCACAGTGTGAGGACAATTCCGGGATTTTTATGGAACGGAGCCGTCGATCTCCGGGATTGATGCTCCGAGGAGCAAACGGCCGCCCCCGCGCCGAGGAGCTGTGGGGAGACGGATGGGACGTGGGAGCGGAGCAGAGAGGGAAATAATTCACCGGGATGGATGGGAGCGCTCGGCACGGACCTGCCGGGGATTCTGCTGCTTTCGTTTGGATGTGCATCACGTTCTGTTTCTTCGGGATGGAAAAAAACCCCATTTTTTTTAAGGAAAAAGAGAGGGATGTGGAGGGGTTTTATTGCTCCTGGTCCTGTTTTATTGCGGTGGCTGCGTCATCACCTGGGTGAGGAGAGCCAGGAAGGGATCCCAGGGCTGGAGCCCC
>VKON01003891.1:0-18265 GCA_009741485.1 Malurus cyaneus samueli
AAAGCCCAGAAAGTTTACTGAAACTAATTACATATGGAAATTACAGGACCTGAATCTAGAATTAGATTCTTAAACACTTGTGTTCAGTGCTGCTTAATCATGGGGATGTTTAACTGTGTAATCAATAAGCTTTTGACCTTTAACTTTTGCACACATTTAGAGATGTGTTTTCACAAAACAGCAAATATTTATGCCTATCCCTAGCTCAGAATCAAAAAACTTTGTCTTTTTCTGTTAGACTATGTTTGCATGTTGTAGAAGAGGCCAGGACTTTTTCCCCAGTTCTTCTGCACAGATTCAGGGTGTTGCTTTTACCTATATTTTCTTTGACACCATATAGTAATTCTGTGGGATATTGCCATTATTAACCAGATTTTGATTTTTTCTAATAATTTACATGAAAGTAGTATTATCTTTACAGATAAAAAATCAAACCTTAGTAGAAATACTTGGATAAATAGTAATACTTTCATGTAAATATGTATTTCCCCAAAATTTGAACAGAAAAATTAAAAAAGCTTTTTAAGGTCATTGAAAACTGAGTAAAAATTTGGTATCAAAATAAATATTTATTTCTTTTTATCCCCTTTCTTTTATGAGTAAGAAGTCTGAAGAATATTTAAAAAATAAAAAGTGGTTCAAACAAGATTCAGAAAGTTTTAGAATTAAGCACTTCAACTGCTTGTAATAATTTGCATTTATTGTTCAATCATGTTCATGAAGTCAACAACCATTCTTAATCAACCATATGCTAGGATGTATGCCTATGGATCTGCTACTACTATGGATCTGCTACTACTACTGTAGTGAATGTTAATTCACAAAAATAAAAGTATATTTTAATTGTGAGTTTCAATTCATATTGGAAATGCAGTTAAAAATTAAAATTAGAATCTACAAGGTCATGGACAAATCTGTAAGGGGCACTTTATGCTGCAGAAAGTGCAGGATGATGGCAGCTTCCAGGACTTGCGTGAATACTATCTGCCCTGGTCTCTCAACACGCGTTTCTTGAGAACCTCAATTAACTTCCTAAAGACTTCATTAGTGCCATAAATGGATTTTTTTTCTTTTTTTTACCTAATTATATGTGGATTACACTTCTGTGGATTACATTTTCTCCTTCATTTTTGAAGGATAGGTATTCGTTTGCTTCTCTCATCTTCCTATAAATTAGGGGACTACTGAAAAGTGGCAACTGAAAATGGTCTAATTCTTTCCATTGTCCTTAATGCTCATGTATCCTTCAGTATCTTTTTCATGACTCTGAAATGGAATTATCAACAAGTTTGTCTTTAGACTAAATATCAAATTTAAAGAACAGTTTAATGTTTGCCAAGATAAATCTTCATTCTGAGTCAATGATATGGAACACCCTTAGCATCATATTTCTTAGTTAAAAAGTATGGAAACATTGATTTTAATACATGCCCATAGTCTGGAAGAAAGTTATATAGTTTTTTATCATTAAATAAAATTTTATGTGAAATAGCCTTACAATCCTGTAGGGAATAAAAGGGGGAAAGATTTTGATCAACAATTGGGATTTTTTGTTTCTTCTATTAGTTTTTGAGTGTTAAGAAAGGTGCAATAATTGGATCTAATGCAGGTACACTTATATTTGCACTTTATATTATTCACATGAGTCATAAGACAACAAAAGTCTTCATAAAGTATGATTAATACCGGTTGAAAGTCAAACACTAAATGTAAATCATAGATTTTTGAATAATAAATCTCAGTTTTGATCAACAAAAATTACATATTTCAGTATATATGGTATTCGATTGCACAGAATAACTCTATAATTTAACATTTCAATAGAATAAGGCTGAACTGAATGTTTGTCCCTGTTGAAGACAAACTTTTTGTCAAAATTATTTAGTCTTTTTGAATTGCGGAGAATATATTGTCAGTCCACCTAATTATTCATTTTGTAATGTTAATTTCAACATCCTGGCTCCATTAATATTGTCATGAAAACTTTAAATTGGCCTGTTTTCTTTCATACAGACTGAAAATAAAATAACTGAATTGAATTTTTAAAAAATGGGAAAGTTGACCATTATCCACCCCTTAACTATCTTCCAGTAAAAAACAATCCAAGATTTTTAGGTGAGTTTCACTAAACTATGATGTTTGAGCCAGCGACAATTTGCTGTCTTTGTTTTACGCAAAGCCATTAAGAACCCCTTGTGGATTACAAAATTTTCACAATATTTAGAGTTATGCATAACATTCTGACACTAAATATTTTAAATTTGCAGGAAAGCATGCTTAGAGAAGCCCTTTAGCTTTGCAATAACATGCGGGGGGTGGGGGGTGGTGGGAAGTGATTTTCTGATTGATTCAGGTAAATATGAATAAATTATTTCGTCCTTATGGTAGGAAAGAAATAATCTTTGAGCACAATAATATTAAAAGGTTTTGGCTTGCCTGATCGCGTAGTAGAATTCTCATACCGCAAATTAATAGGCACATAATGAGGAATAGGAATGCATAATAACTTCTAATTCTGATAAATAGCAAAATAGTTTCAGATCCTCAAAGAAATAAATACATCATCACAAACACAACTTAAATTCTGTTTGTTAGGGAATATTAATGATAAGAGAGCTGCACAGAAGAGTTAGATTAAATTCTATTGTGATTTTGTTTCAGCGCCAATTATTCGTGCTGACCCTCATCTGTAATTTTGTGAAAATTTGATTTTAGGACATTATTCATTTTGAAGGTGTTAATGTACCATAAAAAGATTTGTAATTAATCGTGTAAACAATACTGTCTATGCCAGGTGTTACATGTTATTTGCTTCTGCCCTGAAGATCATTTAACAGCTTATAAATATTTATGGCCCCATGTTGTTTTGCTACATATTTGATCCTTTTTAAATAGGCTTCCTGAATTATGCATTCTAAAAATAAGTAAAGCAACATTTTTGTTATTAAAGAAATATATATCTTTGTTTTACGCTGTTGTTAATGTCGGAGTTCTAGTTGGGAACAAAGTTGATCCATAAATGCAGAAACCAATTCTTCCATTTTGAAGCAATATAAGGTATTTGAATGCAGATTAAGTAGTTAATCATTTAAGAAATGTTCTTTTTATGAGGACTCTCCATGAGCTTAAGAGAATTACAAAGCTTTATATTCTATTTCAAAAGAAACTTCATCGATTCCGTCTAATAAGCATGTTTTGAAACCTAGGAATGAACAATAATTCATTAACAAAAATGTGATATAATCTCCATCTCTTCTATAACATCAGTGGAATTGGAAAATTTAGAAATAACCCCATTGATAGAATTTGTCGCTAACACACTTTGTGTTATACTTTTATTTCTGTAATATGTTCTGTGCACCAGAGGAAGAAAGGCAGGATTTGGGTTTTTTGGTTACATACGGTTGAACCACCATGGAGAGAGAAGGCTTGGATAAAACTGGGCTCATGCTTTTCCAATCAGCATTCCCAGAATGGAATGTTACAGAATAGTAAGAAACAGAGAAGGATTTTAAATAACAAGAAAGGAAACTGTCTCCAGGGAAACACAAAGTAGATCAGTAATCATCAGAATTACAGAAGAACACTTACTATAATGCTGAGAGGAATTTTACTTTGCAACTTCATCCTCAGCTCTGGGTCAGCTTTGTATGTCATTTTATTACTTGCAATGTCTTGATGATTCTGATGTTGCTGTCTAGTGGTCACCTCGTGTCTGGGTGATTTGTTTGCCTAACTTTTGAACTGTCTTTTCAGCTCCAATGAAAATTCATAGAAAAGTCCCCACTGACTTAATTTTGTAGATTTGAGTTTCTACCTTTCAACAGAAGCTAATGACAAAAATACTATCAGTTTCAAATATAAATTTTCCTTAAACAGATTATGCCCAAAGTAGGTCTATATGGATTATGCCCATATATTTGTGTATGATGGGCTATCTATATATTTATTAGTAAAATAATTTGAAAATAGAAGAAAATATACATTGCCCTTTTAGCTTAGATAATATAAGGCAATTATCAAAACTCCATGTAACTACAATTATTTCCATGTCTTATTCGCTAAGAGTCCACTGTTTATCTGCATTGTCAGTGTTATTTCATTTTCTTTATGAAAAAAATATTCTCTAAACTCACAGGAGTAGTATTGATTCTCTCAGTCTGTAATTTAAAGTTTGTATTTTCTTAGTGGTGGAGCTTCGCATATTCAGTCAGGCTAAATTCTTCAACCTTTCTATTAAACTTAGAGACTATATACGCATATAAATCATTAATTTTCCTTAGTTTAGAAAAACCAAAACAAAAAAAAAAAAGCAGCAAAGGTGGTAAAAATTCTGAGCCCAGTACCATTAGAATTGCTTATTTGTATAGCCATTGGTATGGTAATTAAAATAGGAGAATGGTCAATATATGGTGATAGGAACATAGGTCTGAAAGTCCTGAGAAATTACTTATGTGCATTTAAGCATTTTAAGATTGGTAATTTGATCTCATAACAATTGGTGGTACACAATTATTCCTAAGCTTGTGTAGAATGCCTTTTATCAGGAAATAAATTTATCTATATTTAAAAAGTATGAAGGGTATGGCTGCTGATATATTTTATGATAGCAGATAGAGCTATTAACTTCTATAGTATTCCTGTATACTGCTTTTAATGAGTGAAGTAGCTGTTTGTTCATTTGTTTCATTGTTAAACAAAAAAGTCTTGAGAAAACAGTAATTCAAACATTCAAGTGGAAATAAAGGAGAAGAAAAAAAAAAATAAAGAACCTATTGAAAAATCTTATCAATTATCAGTTTTTATCCTGTTATCATAGTAATAAAAAGCACAAAACTGCAAAATAACATCTCAGCCATTTAGAAAAAATCTGTTCTGTAAATCTGTCCTCTGATAATAACCTACTAGAGAGTGGCTTATGCCTTTTTTCTTCTTTCTTTTTTTTTTTTTTAATCTTTCTTTTTTTCCCTCTGTCTGTTCGTCTTTTTATAAGTAATCCTTATTTATTTTCTAACTCTATTTCTCTCCGCAGCAAGCTTTTCTTTCTGATACCTTCCTTGTCCTTTCTCCAGAAACTTGACTTAAGATGGATTTCTCATCTTATTTTCTCAAAAAATGGAGAACATTAAAATTTAAGTAATATATTTACTGGATAAGGAAGGGGAAAAGCTAAGGACACCTGAAAACAGAACGGCAGAGTCTCCTATCCTCAGTGGATAATGTCCTGAAAACCTGAGACATTTGTCTTCCCTCTCCTTGTGGCAAAATTTTTAAGAATATACATATAAATTAGATCAGATGAACTACAGATTGCTGTGATGGAGTGCTTAGAAACTGAACAATTTGGTCAATCTTAAACTATAAAATTAAAAGTTTGTTAAGTACATCCATTAGCAAAATATTTCTTGCAAATGGTCATTCTTACCAAATATTAATGTCATTGCCCCTTGCTTTTAAAACTCGTTTTTTAACAATTACATTCTAAAATATATAATACTTTCTGATTTTACATTGTCATAGAGGTGAAGTTGTACGATTAGCACTGACAGCTGTCTTGTTAAGTCTTGCCCTAGGGTCCAGGTATCAGCGGTTAAAGACTCATCAACCTGAAAGTTTTAACGAAGAAAATCTAAAGTCCTTCCTCACTTGCTCTTACCCTGATGATTTACGCTGTTGCAGTCTTCTTCTTCAATTATTTATTGAACATTTTGGAAAAGCGAAGCGGAAAAATCAATTCGTCACGAACCACTGTACTCAGTGAGTTTCGGCACACCAGGCACACTCTCAGCACAAGGAGACAACTCCGTGTTGGAACCTTTCACTGAAAAAGGAATCAACATGAGATCATCTAGCTCCCTGTCCAGTTGCATTTTGAAAGCCTGCAGTGATGGGGACTCTGCCACATCTCTTGGGAGTCTGTCCAAGTGAATAATTTTGTTCTTACTGTAAATAATTTCTTTCTTTAAATACAAGAATGAAGAGCCTCTCCCCAAGGTGCAACTGTTAGCAACCCATCCAGGCATTACATCCCTCGTCGTGATGCATCTCTATTATTTTGTGGGGGAGAGAGCCTCCACCCTCTGTTGCGATAGGGTGCGCCGCCTTGAGTGATCTCTTATCTCAGGTATGTGTAGATTCTTGCAAGTTGTCTCTCAATGAACGTAGACTCAGCATTCTTTGTTAATCTCTTGGACTCGTCCTGTCTTGGATCTTAAAGATATTTTTGGGGACCAGAGCTGGACACAGTAATTTAGGTGTGGCCTGAAAAGGGCTGAGTCCCTCTCTCTCTGCCAGTGATACCCTTGCAGACACAGCCCCGGATCTAGGGGCTAGAGGGCTTGTAGTTTCCTAGGTCTTCTTTTAGGCCCTTACTGCAGATGCATTTGCTGTTTTTCAGTCATGAGGATGTCCCCCAGTTTTCAGGACTGGATGTCCCCCTGTTTTCATGTATTATAGGTAGTGACCTTGCAACAGTGTCAGCCACTTCTCTTGAACCAGGGGATGGATTCTCTTCAGGGACATAAATTTGCATGGGTTGAGCTCTTGCAGGAGCCCACAGACCAGTCTTTACTTGACTTCTGATGTGTTGGCGTGCATTGTCAAAGCTGCCCGATCCTGTGATCTGGTATTGAGTTAATATAATTAGTAATTCATAGAGTAGGTATATGTATTTTCATGAGTTTGAAGTAAAAAAGTAGAGCTGCATTAAAAGGTACTCCAGTTGTTACATTGCTATATTCTCCTAAATAGTTTTATCAAAAATTTATATATATGTTTATACAAGACAGTATCAAGTGGAAATAGATATGGAAGCTAAAACAGGACTTTGACATTTTCTCAATTTTGTTATCCTTAATAACATTTTTAAAAGAGTCATGTTTTACGTATTATGCACCTATATGAAGGACAGAAATAAATAGAAAAACTTTAGGAATTTTCCTTATTTTGCTGGTCTGAGTGTAGGTAAACAGAATAAAATGATTTAGAAAGTAGCTAATCACTGTCAGTCATATACTTTCCTAGATAAAATCTAAACAGAAAAGAGTTAAAGTATTAAATGTAGAAATCTGAGCATTGATCAGAGTTTTGGAGCCTAAAAACCATTTTGGTGCATATCTAATGTCTGAATGTGTAGCTCAGAAAAAGAAATTTGCCTTGCACTTGGAATCTTTAATAAAGTATTCCAGAATTTTGTGTTTCAATAAGTTATGCTTTATACTGTTTCTCTCTGAAATGGCCCACAAAGATCTTTAATACGGACTACAAACTGCAGCAGTGTGAGGCATTCTGCAACACATAATCTACCTGAATGTGTGAGACAAAGTCATAATCTTTCAAAACCTCATCTACCATAGTATAATTACATGATTACACCTCTGAACTTCTCATTTCATCTTACTTTAACCTGTTAATCAAAAATGTTTTATAAAAGAGATGAGTGATAATACCCCTGTATTTTGGAAGGTTACTTGAATTTTAATAATATTCTATTTTTCAAGGTTCATGATAAATTTTCAATCTACTATAGTTTGACCTTGGCAATGGAAGTTTCTTCCTGTCAGATGAAAGTGTAAAGAAAGTACCTTGGTTTTCTACAGAACAAGAAACAAGTACATTAATAAGAACAATCTTTTCATCTTTTGACAATAAAAATGTCAATAAAAGGTAGTAATAGTTCATTCTTAAGCTTCAATTTAAAATATAATCTTGGGGAAAAATAAAAAACAAAACAAAACAAAACAAAACAAAAAAACAAACAAATCAAAAAAAAAAACCACAAAAATACCCAAAAACCAAACAAACAAGCCTATTCTATAGAATAACTTTGAATCCGAAACGGTTAATTATCCTTGTGTACTTAAAATTAAAACTTTTTTTAACTTAGAGGAATTTTCTTTGATTCAAACACTTACATGAATAATACATTCACAATGCCATTAATAAGTTAACAACAAAAAAGAAAAAACAAAACCCAAAACCATAACAAATAAACAATGTAGGAATAGCGAAAACTAAGTAAAAAAATATAAAACCACAGTCAAAGTACCACATTACATAAAAAGCCTGACAAAGCTAAAATCCCTCTGGCAGTACTAAGACAAAAATATAGCCAACACAACCATCCAAATGAACAGAGGAAAAGGAAAATATTGCAATGTGTACATAATAAATAAGTCAAAATTACAGACAGCAAGGCCACCAATGTTGCTGGCTTTCGAGATGCACATAATAAATATAGATAAAATTGAGTAACGCATAGCATAAACGAAGAACTAGGAAATATACAGCTGTTGCTTCGCGACTAGTATAATTCCTTAATTAATCGCCGGGAAAATAATGTGGATACTCCCCACAAAAGTAGTAAGTGCAAAAGCTATCACATTTCAGTACTTCCAGATCATATCTCCCAGTGTACCTAAGAACTCAGTCAGCCCTAGTAGTTGGCCATGGCGGGGACAGCCACTAATATCCCGACCCAGACAACCGCATAAAGATTTTTTCTTCCATAACAGAAATGAGAAAAAAATACATATCTTCAAGATGTTCCCTCTATTACACTTGTGGGCTAATCATATTATATTCTTACTTCTAATTCTATCTATCTCACCACTTAGAGAGCAGCCATATACATATTTACTGACTGCAGTAAGAAATATAAATTTTATAACAGACACATTTATGTAGAGATGTATCAAGATTTATATTCAGAAAACCTAGAGTTACACAGAATAACATCAAAATTCCACTACGATGAAGAACCAAGTGAAAGCCTTACTTCTAATTTGAAAGTATAACATAAAAGAAGGTTAATCTTTGATAAGAGAAAATATCCGTTTGATTGTATCAAGTACACAATCGTTAATATTCCCTTGCAACTATACAGCCATCCAACATTGACATAGATACTGTAAGATACAAGGATCTGGAACAATACAGTGTTATTTTAATACATTTGAGATATTTTGTTAATAATTCTGAACCTTAAGTGATCGTAAAGAACCCGAGAGTTAGCTCAATAGGAAGCTTCATTGCGAGGAAACACTCAAAACATAATCAGGCTAAAATAATCTACGGAAGAGGCAGTATACAGATCCACAAAGAGGGCAGCTAATCTTGGTGGATATAGGATATGATGCCTGAATTTTTAAATTTAATCGAAGTTACTGAGTAAGATCCCGTTTAGA
This sequence comes from Malurus cyaneus samueli, assembly GCA_009741485.1. Classification (NCBI taxonomy): domain Eukaryota; kingdom Metazoa; phylum Chordata; class Aves; order Passeriformes; family Maluridae; genus Malurus; species Malurus cyaneus. The sequence continues at coordinate 9,186 of VKON01003891.1, forward strand.
GAAATCAGAAAGGATAAAATAAAAGAGATTCAGAGTCAAACTACGAATTGCATGATCACAGAAATGGAACCACGTGGTGGAACTTGACCTGGCCTGTTGGTTTATTGTTTCTTTATATATTTGTGTCTTACATTAACAGAAACCGGACATCTTAATTAAATACAGTATATGGAACAAGAAAAGTTGCAGAAAGGACGAGCACTAATACTTCCCAGGCAGGCGTTTCTCGTAGGCTATGTATAGATAGCGACTCATTTTGGTATAGTATTTATTACAAATTTACACCTTGCGAGTTGTTATATCTCTTTCACTTAGTTGTTTGACTATTTAACGCGCTGAAATGTGAAAAATGTCATTTAGCTCTCATATGTTGAGACAACCTCTCCCGTTCGTTCTGAAAGACTTATCTTGTCTACTATTATGAGTCAAGCACACTCCGACCAACCGGGTTTAGTAGAGAGTCGCCTCAGAGTGCTTAGAACCAGCAGCGAGCTATCATCTACCATGTTTTTGATATGCCGCCACGCTTTGGTATTATTGTTTTTCTGGGCACTCGAAGTAGAAATAGAGTAGTAAGACAATACTGCGATCCCAAGAATTTGAAATCTTTCCTAACTCTCTAGGGAATGACAAGCGACAATCGACGGCATGAGGCTACAAATGATTTCATAGTGGGAAGCAGGCAATGTTTGCTGAATAGAGAAAGAAAAGAGATAATACTGCAATGGGGCACTTTTAATGGTGATACCTTTAAGAATCTGCCAACAGATGACAACGACCCACCTTCAGAAGGCGCACGACATATCGGGCAGACATTTGACACAAGCTATGGAGGTGGTTATCTTAATTATCTATGAAATAGGGTCAAGATCTAGTTAGTTATATCATTCTACGTAAGAAAGAGATAGCAAATCATGAACATATTCACCTGCCATATATATAGACTGGGTAAAGTTACATATGAGCTCATTAAATCAGGAACCCACAACTTCTTCGATGATGATCTTGTGTGTTGTTATGGGAAAGATGTATTTCAATTCACGATCTTTTCTTTAAATCTATTATACACTACAGAGAGGCTACCATAATACTGAATTAATAAACATTCTTTTCATTATTTCAACCTTTTCTTGTTTTTTTTTTCTCCTTATTCTTAAAGTGTTGAGATTTGGATCACTAATGCTGATACCATGGATCACTCACTATCTGGCTGTCAAATCCCAATGAGAAGCCTATTGTACACCCTATTAGCACTCACCTATGCACACAGACAATGCATTCAGCCAGTCATTACCAGACTTTTCATGCACTGTGTTGTACCAGACACACTCTTATCCAGAAATTTGCCTGTTTATAAGACATTAATACACTACCTTATGCGCATATCAGACGTACAATCAGTCAAATGGAAAAAAACTCGAGTCATATTGCGCATATTGCTAAATTTTTTACAACTATCTAAGACCTACATAGTGAAACATCAGCAGATGAATGAAGATTTCATAATATATTTTGTCAAAAATAGAAATAACTTTGGATATACGTACTACAGGCTTGTAGCCTCAGACTTATTGTAATCAAGTATAAATCATTAACCCTCTGGCAGTTATATATTTTGTAAAGTTAATCGTAAACAGAAAAGGCACCTGGATCTGCAGCTATTTTATTATCATTCTTTTTCTTAACTAATGTCTTGATTAATTCTTCTACTTATCGCAATGCAGAATGTATTCAGTAACGTATTTAGGCTTGTGTATATACTATTAAGCCAGGATTTATTATCCTATCCCCGAGTCAATTAACAATCGAAGTGCGTCTAATTCACGTCAACGTACAGTTTCAAGTATCCCTTCTCTTTCCACATTATCATCCTACCGCGTATATTATACAGACCGTTGAGGCCTTTTTGCCTCCTCATTTTCACAACAGCACGGAGCCTCTTACTAAAGAGCATTTTGACGACGAGAGAAACTGGAGATCCTTTGAAAGACTTCAACTTTGAACGTATGAGAACCATAGGACACCCATTAGAATTAACCTGACGAGGAGGAAAACTTGCAACGTAGTAGAGAGTCAATCTCGCTACTGTTGCTGATGACCTCACTTCTGATGTCTTGAAGATATAGTGTATATAACCTACGACGACACGAGGATGCATGTGGACCGCTATGGCATCTTGGTTGGCCATGGCGCGTCCCTACTTAAATATTTGGATCTGACAGGTATTGGCTTCTGCCTGAACAAGCTTGGCACCACCGGAAGCTCTCGCTCCGTCCATCGCTCCTAGCCACACGACGAGATTCACTGTGGAAGGTGGTCCCCCCAAAGGGCCTCGGCTTCAAAGCCAGTGGACTGTAGACCACTGGCCAATACTGATGGCAGTTATCACCAAATCAGAAATCAGGAGCTAGGAAACACTCCTACCTAGCACTACACAATATCTCCTAAGGCACGAGGAAATACAAAGATACCTTGCACAAAAGTATGGACTCTGAGGAAAAGTCGGAGACGTGAGAGTGAATGGGTGGAAATACGAGGAACACTACTGCAGACAAGCAAGCGAGTGTTAACGCTATATAACCGAGGACCATGGCCAGAGACCGGACAGCGACTTCCGTGCACAGCCGGACCTCTGGCTTTGAAACTGAGGGGATTGCCCGGTCTGAGAGGCAGACCGTGTGGCGGATGAGGCAGCTTGTCGCGACCGCATTCCTAGCAGCTCATATGTAGAAAGCAGAGAGGTAAATTTCACTGAAAGGCAAGAGTGGCTGGGTGTACGCTATCAACCAGCCATCACTCGCGGAGCGTCACACACATAGATTGCGTACCCAATCTACTCTGGAGGATCACTCAATACATAGCCCAACTCATGAGACACAGCTATACGATCCACGGCCACCGCAAGTTGGGGAGAGGGCTAAGAGACGTTTATAATAGTTCAGACCAGTGACTATTTGTTTGACCATGATCTAGGAGAGTCTCCATAATGCCATGTAGAAACAGTGGAACAGGATACCTCTCTCATCACCCTGGACAAGTGCAAGGAACTAAATGTGCCCGAATAACCAAAGTGCCAAACACACCTCACTGATCCTGTTATATTCATCACTGTCTCCTTGCACTTGCGATCAATGACGGAGAAAGAAAGTAGAATTGCTTAGGAAGAGAGATGTAGTAACGTGTATCCTTCTACCTCCCCCCACTCTGCAATGTTTGGTCGCTCGAGAGCTACGCATGATGTCATGAGAAAATAACAGCTGACTACATAATAGGACACATTGGCCATGTACCTGATGAGACATGCCAACAGGGCACTATTAGACACATTGCACGAATTGGTCAGTGAACAACATACCTGTTCCATGCTCCCAGCGATCATTTTGCACTCTACCCCTCTGGTCCTAAATTAAAAGGCCTCCTGCTTTCGGTATTTTTTTTTTGGTGCTTTTTTTTTTATTTTTTTTTTTTTCTTTGTCTGGCACATGGTCACTTATGGTTAACAAGTGGTTTCCTTCCTATTACTTACCAGCCGACCATACGGACACCTTTTGTAAAGGAAAAGTTCTCGCCTGATAGTTCAAAAGTGTTCCTGTCAGGTATGGGATTATAAAACACTTAATGCGATCTAGAACCCATATGAGCACCTACCCTCATGGACAAGCCCCTACTCATAATCAGCAACACCTAAGAGTGCGATATGGAAACCATCCGAGGCACATCTTCTGGACTGCACTTGTCAGTGCAATCCACATTTGTATTAAATCTGTTTTTAATGATACCATTGCTGGTGATTCTTGAGATCGCCCGCTCAAAATAGAGCGCTGAGGGCTAGGCGATGCTGCATCAACGGGCGCGGACCCGGTAGCGGGTTGTGATGGCCAGTCCCTTGTGGTTATTTTAAGGGTTCTGTCTGAGTTCCTACTATGTCTTTGACGGGCGTCTGCAACTACGCCGACTAAGATATTTAACATACCTATATAATATTAAGAGTGTCAAGATTAATGAACCATCGTCAGGATTGCTTTGATAGCTATCTGGGTGGCGCGTCTGGTGTATTTGACCTCCATGAGCCGCGGTGATGGGTGAGTGGATCACAGTCTTTCCTTGTCATCGACTGTACATCCTTAGCGCCACTGAACCGGCTTCCTTCCTTATTTTCTCTGTTCCCTTGTGGCCAGGTTTACTCACCAAGGGTAGAGGAAGTTTTGAGTGCGGACTTTTGTTTTGTGTGTGGGAATGACCTGGCATTCCAAGATAGAAGCCCACTTGAGATCACTCCAACTATCATACTCTGCCTTAGAACTGGACACGTCCTCACATCAGCAATCCGTATCATCACCAATAGGAGGTTCAGTGCTTGCCAGCCAAAAAAGCGGGTCAACATAAGTAATCGATGGATCACCAGATATTAGAATGGAGATATATGGTCTCTTACGTGTTGAGAGATGAAGCAGGAAACAATAATGTTTCACCCCAGACAAAAGGATGGAAAATGAACACATCCTCTGCATTCATGATTAGTTGGGACACATTTCAACCTCTCATTTACCATCAAAAGAGCGAGCCGGGGACACACAGCTGTCAGCTTACCTATAGAGGAAGATTATACAGTATGCATCACTCACACATCAGAGGAGATTGAGGCTGTAGATTCTAACATGGATTGGTGTGTCTTTTGTCGATAACTGTAAATAATACTTAATATCTATGGACGAGTCAGGGACTTCATTGCTACTTCCCCACTATAGCCAAACACATATCAGGTCAGTAGGGGCTATGCTCCCGTCTTTTACCAAACTGTAGCAAGTTAACTATGTAAAAAGAATAAATTACAAAAAGGTTGCGTCATACCAATTGCAAGAAGACACAGAAAGTTTGTCACAGTATATAAATAATTTAAAGCATTTATCAAAAGCTTCATTTACACAATTGAAAGATGATTTTCATCTGAACAAAATTCTAATGCAACTGACTGTCACAATCCACCCCTTTCTCTTACTAGACTCTATTCCTAACTACTTTCTGTTCTGTTTGTGTCGGGGGCTCAGTAATGGCTCACTATTAAATTCCAAGATCAACAGGAAAGGAGATGGAGGGCAGCATCTGGAAAGACATAACCTCTAGGCCAGAGACCAGGTGAAATGCCCAGGCTTTGGGCATGAAAACTGGATGATCTTAAATTCAGTGTTTGAAGGACTAACAAATGTGGCTGGGCATGAGTCTTAATGCTGGTATGCATAAAATAAGCAAATATTTATCCAGCGGTGAGATACGCCTAAGAGCGGCAATACCGCTGGGTTGAGGCCCACATTCATCACTTCCATGCTAGGGCATAGTTTATTTGAAGTTTGTTTTATCGTCTTAGTGCATATAACTGTACCTGCCCGTTCTCTACCTCCGTTCATCTCGAGTGTGTTCGGATTTGGATGTTTCCCCTACAAACTTAAAAAAAAAAAACAAAAAACAAAAAACAACGCCCAAACTATCCGTAGGTTTTGTATATTCCTCTCTTGAGTTGCTGTGCTTGTACGGTGAATCTGCACACTGGGGATGGAGGGAAAGAACTAAAGTGAGATCCGGACCCTGTTAGAAGATACTTGCACGACAATTAACATTATCAGAGTGAAACACGACGAAACATTTAGAGAAATTTAAACATGAGGAAGGAGGGATTTGTTTTTCTTAGATATACACAAAGAATTAATAAAATATAAAAAGAAGATAAAAGGCATATGTGTGTCCATATGATTGAAAATCAGAGAGAAATTATCTTTAGAAAAATAATGTTTGGACATTAATGTAATATATTTGAATATTGTGACAACTGGGTCTGGAATTAATATAGAAAAAAGTTGTGATTCTTCTTGAAGTCAAAGAATCACTAGATACCTAAGATTAGAGGAAATGATATAACAAAATCAACAGTAGTTGGAATTGCTAATAGATAATATTCAAATTTATTATTAACTTTAATATTTCCAATGCCATACAGGTCAATGACTTTAATAATAAAACAAGCAAAACTGTAGCTGTACCAATTATTTATTGTTAAAATTATATGTCACATCCTTAGATTGAATGGTCCTGGGCAGATAATTTGAATTCTGAAGATTCCTCTGACTTTCATCAGCAGAAATTTGGATCACAGAGCGTACTTTTTTCCTTTAAGATATATTTCATTGTCATCTAACAGCAGCTAAAGCATGTATACCTTAAAGGCCACGAAGAAGAAGAATGCATTACTATACATTTGTAATAGTTTCACCAGAGGATTTAAACTGAAATATTTGGATCAATGGTTTCATAAATTTACATCACATGCTCCTTTGGAACAAAAAAAAAAAACCACCAGTGAAATCGCTTCTGCATTCCTTAACTTTGGGAGAACAATGAAGCTCAGTGACTCCTGCATGCTATTCAGAAATTGTCCATTACTAAATAATAGTTAAGCAATACAAAGAACTTCAAAAATATAATGGTTAGATAAAGTTATCCATATGTGAATAGCACATTATCACCAAGTGAATAACAAAATTAAGTATCATTTATCATTGTCAGTCACTGTGAAACTCATGTACTGTGTAAAAGACTGTTGATTAAAGAATAATTTTGAATAATTTTCAAATAAAACTTTACCAGCTTAGCTTATTCTCCCATTGCAGCAATAGTAATAAGTTGATACCTCATTTTCTTACTACCCTTGCATACATTTTATATCAGTGCTCTCATTACTTTTTAATTGATCAAGAGAGCAAAAACTAGCAGTTAAAATTGTACCCCGTACAAATCAGTAGAACACCTGAAAGTATGAGTCTTCTTAGCATACACAACATTCCTTACTGGTGAGTACAATAGGCTTCCGCCTTCCTAGGCAAGCAAATTTTATGTTCTTAAATGATGATTAAGCATCTTCACTGATAATACTCACTTATAATAATATTTATCTCCTGCACATAGGCAGAATAATATTACTTTTTTTATTGTGCATAAAGAACACATGTTTTTTAATACTTCTTAACACCATGTGAATTTAAATTTACATGTGATAACAGTAATGCACTATATTAACTGGATTGCTGCTCAAGCCACTTCACATTATCAATTATAGAATTCTTCAAAGACTTTAAACATCATCTGCACCACATCCAACCTGAACCTTGAAGAACTGTTACGAGAAGGTTCCCTTCATTGGATAATATATATAACTTTAGCAATTTTAAACCAGAAAAAGAAAAGGGAAAGTCAGACATAAGGAAACATATTATTAAATCGAGAAACTGTGGGTGATCCAATTTCAAATACCCTTAAGTTAGGTGTGCTCTTCTTTCGAATTTCTGGAGTTTATCAGCTGAAATGCACAAAGAACATGTCATCAAGTCCTAAATATGTATATGACATGCCATAAGAAAACTATGAGGGATCCATTCACCCACAGTCATGCTATTATAATTTATGAAGTGGGAAAAGTCAATGCTGAGAGGGATGTAAGGGCACTCTCTACTCTTGCTAAAATAATGCTGTTGTGGGTTACAACCCTTTTTCATCAGTCCTGGAGAATTTCTGTGACTAAGTCTGGAGCTGGATGGTTGATATGGACAGATATAACAAGTCTAGCAGCAAGGATGGATTGAAGTGGAAGACTGGTATCCCAACACAGTCAGGCACTACAGCCTAAATTTAGGCAAGATTTAATCAGATGAGTTGAATAAGCAAGACTGAAGGACTAATCTATTAGAAAAGAGACAGTGAAGATATCTCAACTCTTTCTTTCTCTCCAGGAAAAGCTAGCCATGCAATTAAATGATCCTTTAGACCTCATCAATACGGAAATAAAAATGGTCAAAAAAGATTAAAGGTAATTATGGAAGCATGAGGAACTAGAACAATCCAGTTTGCTAGATTTGTCAAGTCTGTTTTGTAATCCCAGTGATAATTCATCTAGTCATTTCAATTTGCATCCGGCATGAGACTTTTAGACACTAATCACTACAAAGAGGTATTTTTTGTTGTTTTACAATTGCAGACAGTGCAATTGGTAATGAATTACCAGGGTAATTCAGATTGTCAAGGAAAAGGGAGCATTTTTATTATCTTATCTAATTCTATTTGTTCAAATATTCCCAAAGACTATGCACAACTAATGTAAAAATCTGTCCCAATAGCTGCCCTTATTTGTCAGAGAAACAGAACAACAAATAGAACATGTGGAAGTGTACTTTCCCAAAATTCAGGGTCCTGAATTTGCCCTGATCCATATTCCTCAGGTTTGTAAACTCCACCAGTGCATGATTATGGCAACCCAAGCTGCCTCCATTCCTGCCATCACCAGTCAGCTGCACTGGTGACATCAGGTACAGAATCAGGTACATCCCTGCTTGTAGGGCTGTCTATTACCTGTCTGTACCTACATTTTCAGCAGGTGCTGGGCTGATTGAAGTTCCCCAGCAGGACAAGTGTCTGCAATCATTTTACCTCCTGGAGCTGCAGGCAGCCTGCAGAGGACACCAATCACAAGGGTCCCTTTTGCTGCCTCGCTCTCTGGTTCTTACCCACAAAGTTTCAACCTATTTATGGCTTCTCTTCAGAGACCTCTTCACACAAGCCATGTCTTGATGCAGAGGACACATCTCTGCTCTTCCTTCTTTGTCTGTGCCTTTGAACAGCCTGTAGTCATAACCTCACACCAGCCATCCGATTAATCACATTGTGAATTGTGATTCCATCACTTCCCTGGACAGCCTGGTCCAATGCTTGACAACCCTTTTGAGTAAAAAGATTTTTCCTAATATCCAAGCTAAAACCTCTCCTGGCACAACTTGAGGCGTTTTCCTCTCATTGTATTGCTTGTTACTTGAGAAAAGAGACAAACACCTTGTGACAACTTTCTTTCACGCAGTTGTAGAGAGTCATAAGGTCATCCCTGAGCCACCTTTTCTCCCAAGGCTAAAGGATCCCCTAGTTCCTTCAGCTGCTCCTCGCAGTTCTTGCTCCCAAGGCCTTTTACCAGTTTCATCAATGCTCTTTGGAAATCACCAAAAATCACCAAAATTTGACTTACTTAGGTGAATGGGCCTGATTAT
>VKON01003892.1:0-13919 GCA_009741485.1 Malurus cyaneus samueli
TAAATACATTTGTTTTTATACTTGAATGGTGTTAATCTGGTCTTAGAGCAAACTTAAACATACACCAGTTTATTTCCACACTATTTCAGGAATAATTTTTCTCTCTAATCTAATTCTCTAATTCTCGAGATGCTATGGAAAAAATTGATAGTTAGGAGCCTATGACCTTTTATTTTCTTCCTGGAGAGCAATAAATAAAAAATCTTTAACGTCAGGGGAGGAAAAAAAACAAAAAATAGAAAAGGGAACTGTGACAGATTTGTTTGTGGTGTAGAAAACATCCATGTAATCGCGAGATCAGGTATTCAGAGGTTATATGGTCTTGCTTTTTTGTGTAGATGGCACAACCGCTACGTATCCTAGAAGAAATATGCACAAAGGCCTTTTCACTGTCATGCAATGGCTTCTTTGTCATAATCTTTTTAAAGCAAACAGAATAAATAATATTCTTTAATGTATTGCATGAAGCATAGATATCAGAACCAAATACTTCTGGTCTTCCAGCGTAGTGCTCCGATCAGAGTCAGGCTCCTTGCTGGGTACCAAGGTCAAGCAAGTTCGTGCACTTCAGACAGAACTGAAAGCAGCTCTAACTCTGTCCTGCATGCTGAGACACAGTTGGACTGTGGATACGATGGCTGGACTTTCTGTTCTCCACTGTAAAATTATTGAAGAAGTGAGCAATAATTTTTACAGCAGTCCCGCTATTTTCCTATGTAGCGCTATTTGATTCTGGATCTCTGAAGAAGAAAAATCCAGGAAAACGTACAGAAAGATTGGGGTGTGAATAGCAAAACCTCTCCAATCTTATTAAGATACTTTATATAGTAAATATAGAAGATACAAGATTTTAATCTATACATTCGTTTCAAACCCTGTTCTGTGGATACTCAGGGATTCACTGAAAACTGTCTTTCCTCCTAGTTGCGATTGTTTGTCAGAATCCCTATATCGTGTAACCAGAGTTGTGTTTTCGCACCTGATGAGAGGCACCTGTAGAACAAAAATGTCATTTTGATATAGAACTTTATCACAGAGTTAAGGCAGAAAGCAGGAAAAAGAACAAGTTAAAATAAACATTTTCAAACGCAAAAGAAATTTGTTTTCGCCCTGAAGATAGGCGAATTCGAGATATTATCTTCTTCGCGCCAATAACATACGCAGAACCAGATGAATAAGCATGCTGATTTATAGGATAATAGCAGTATGTGGAAAACAAATTGCTTGTAGCTACCATATATAGCAATCTTTCATAACAGATATTCATGATTTGACCTGCAATTGGAATGAGATCAAGAAGAACATAATGTACAGAGATTTGCACAACTTGTAAATTTATTTCAATTAATGCATATACTTAGACCTTAGCAGTAATGGAACAAAGTAAAGATAGACACACTTTCGCAACAATTCAACTCTAAATTTATATATATTATGTTCTAACGGATGAACGCGACTCAAAAAATTCTCCAGCTAATACCTTATCTCAGAGACAAAAATTAAAATTCGCCACAAGATTATGACATTATATATTCATAGTGCGAGGGTTAAAATGAATTACTCACAATACTATTTTGCTCCTTCATAGATATTTCTTTTAGAAAGCCCTATTAATGTTTTGAGCTGCTTGTAACTGATAAATATTCACTTGATGGTTAGGATACGTTTGATGAAAATTTATTTAGCATCAGATGATATAATTCAGAGTAGCCTATAAAGAAACACAGTGGAGTAGCTTAGAGCACTACATGCAAAGTTAATTGTTTGGTTGTTTTTGCATTAAGTCGAACAAATAAACCTGTAAATCTTATTCTTATATCAGTTCTGAGTGAACGTAAAGCTAAAAGGATATCAATAACTTTTTTCGTGGCATCTTGCTCAGGTTATATTTTCTACCAACTTATTCATTTATAAATATTTTCAGTTCTTTTAGTTCATAAATAAAAGATTCTGTTTTATGTATTATTATAGATTTGATAAAGTTTTTTTATTTGGCTACTTGTTGGAATATTGGAAGGAGATAAGTCCTTTAGGAAAGTAGCAACTCTTATATCAAGATGGAATTCTATAGTCGATATTCCTTTTTGACAGATTTTTGCATTATCTAAGACCAGTTAATGCAGTCTTGATACTATTAGGAAAATTAAAATCTATTTATCTTAATAGTACTATCACTAATATTAACTTATTTCTTAAAATATTTAATATTACATGAAAGAATCAAAAATTGTACGGAGTTGGTGTTTAACCATCTCCTACTTACTTACTTGGGTAAGTGGACTTGAAATGAATTTATAAATGCATTTCCCCTTGTATTGCTAATAGCTTTAAGTAAATTGAAATGTATGAACTGGGGAGTCCCCATGATTTTACAAATTACGGAGAATATGTGTGCAATGGTTATCTGAAGAAGAATAACTAATTTTAATTTATCCGTTGCTGAAGCATTATTCTTCTTTGCAACCTATCATAATGTAGAACTACTTTGTGTTTATGTACATTGTTTTTATTTCAATATATAAAGGAAGAAATAACCTTTTTTTTCAGAGAACCTTAGAAATAACGAGAAATATAATCTGAGATTGTAAAATATGTGTTCACTTCAGTTTAAATAAGAGTGTAATTCTTTAAATGACAAATATTAGGATTATATAAACTCTTTATGTCTCACAATATTTCCTAAGACTCCATTGATCTAGAGACACTCTAGATTTGACTCATTATAGCAGCTACATATCAATGGTCAAGTTTGAATATAGGTACGTCATGTATGAGTATGCCAAGTTGTTTCACGAAGGATCTTCATTGAGAAATCATGTTTATCTTCCTGTGGTTTATATAAAATCATAAAGAATACTTTGTTTTTTTTTGAGTTAGATGGAGTTCATTGAAATTGTTTGTACCAGATTTTTTTGAATTTGAGGTACTCCTTGAGGAAATGTGAATTATGTTGATTTTTCTTGAACTGAAGTAATTGCTTCTCAAGAGACATGATTAGCTCAAGTACTCTCTCGATGTAATATTAATGTTTGTCTTCTGTCTCTTTTAGAAAATGTCCTGATTCCATTGTTTGTACTGAGATTGTTGTTCAGTTCAATCTTTTTGTCTCATCATCTGAACGCTCTTCCCTTGACTTTGGTGGTTAGTTTATTGTGGAGTGTGATTTTTGACTATAAATATGGTTAATTATTCAATAGTGGTCAGTCTAGGCTAATCACAAATGCACACTGATAATATCAGAAAAAGATAGCAGTAGAATTACTGTTGTTTGAGTGTGCAGTATCGTGACTGAATGACAGCTTCATGTGTCACAGATATTCACAGTTCAAGATAGGGGTTCTCAATGGTTATTGCGCTTATCTGGTTGCTCACAAATGAGAGTAAGTGATTTGGATGGTAATGTTAAAGCCACGCGACACTAATACTTATGGCGCAGCAAAAATAATTCGATGAATACACTATATATATGAGACAGCTGGAAATTATGCCTTTGATCTTTCAGTGTCCTTTAAATATTCCCAGAGTATATTCATGTTTATCTTTTCTATTTCTACTTACTTAAATAGATAGTTGAACGATCTTTTTTTTGTTCTCAAATATAATACATTTTGGATTTTAAGAACTCTGAGTTAAATTGAAGTAGTTCATATTGAATAATTATGTTAGGTGATTTCAGTTTTCGAGAAAAGTTCGTTAGCCGTATCTTCACAAATTTGTGAACACAGAAAATCGACCCATTTTTTAAAATCCTAATGATGTTAATATTATTTAAAATCTTTCTCATATACTTTTTCTTTCTTTTCTACCTTTTCCATTATATCATGATCTAAGTGTTTACTAAGATTGTAAAAGAACAGAAAAAAGAAAATTGGCCATTTGTGGTTGAAGTTTTAACTATTTGTAATAGATAAACTCTAAAAAAGATGTAGCCTGTTTTATAAATGTCTTGTTATCCTGTTTAGTCATTTTTTTACTTTTTTGTTTGTTTTTTTTTTTCTTTTCGTGTTTTTTTTTAAGTTAACTCTTTTTGTATGTTTTTTTTTTTCTTTTTTTTTTTTATTGTTTTTTTTCTTTTTTTTTTTTTTTTTATGTCATAAATTGATTTAAAGTTCTCGATCTTCATCTGTAGTGTACAGACTGATGTTTAGCAGGTCTAAATTGGCCTTTGCAGTACTTTGCATAATTTTGAACAGAAAAACTTGCTCTTATTGACCACTTTTAAATTTTGTTTATAGAGGCAGATTCGATGAATGCATCTCAGTTATTTTGTTGAATATATTATTAAGTAGAATATAGTTCTTCTTTCATTTACAAGAACTTTTTTTTCTCCAAATGTAGTTTAACTGGCATGTCGAACACAGAATAATAATCTTACAGTATTTTTTTGCCTCTACCCACAGCAACATAGATAGTTCTATACTAGCATATTTACTCGAGCAATTCTCATTGTCTATATTAATATCTTTTTAGTCGCTGTGCCAAAGTTAGCATAATAGGCATTTTTTGGTAAAGTTATTGTGGTCAGATTTTCCACTATTAGTTGAGGGTTGATCTTTGAATCATGAATAAACAAGCAACGACTTTTGGGATGGCTATGTTTATGTGCGTTTTAAAACGCAAATTTAATTTTTAATGAATAATTAGAAGTCAATTGAGTAATGAAAATACAACCACTATATTATTTCTCTAAATATAGCAGCTATGGAAAGAATGTGCCATCTTGGTTCTTTCTTTTAAAATAAGTTTTTAATAAAATACAAATTTAAATCTTTCAACATTTCTATTAGCATACATTTGGGAAGCTAATCCTGCCGTTATTGTCTTGTCCATGACATAGTGATCAGCAATTCCCACATATAAAACGTGCCCTCTCATTTTCTATACCTATCGTTGCCACAAAGCTATATTCTAAGTTCAGTAACATATTGTCATTTATTTACGTACCCGGCTATAAATTTAGATATCCCCCTTGTCGCATCATATAGAGAGATATTTTATATTTTTCTTAATTTTATTATTTTGTCATTTAAGCAAGAAAGCAGAGAAGTTCCGCTTGGATATTTAGTCTGAAATGCTATACTCTATAATTTTTTGTCCTATATTGAATATCAGTGCACAAATATTACATAAGGTAATGAGCGCAATTCTGGAAGATACTTTAAATTACTTTAATTGATTTTTAACTCTGCTGAATATATTTTATAGATTATATTTAGTCTTAAAGTATATTGTCTTTCAACTTACTTATGTATAATTGAATAGATTGAATCTATGTCCTACCACATGTTCCTGCTTAGCTGTATTGTGTAGTTGGATCTTAGATGGACTTATGGTCCATTCCCAACCCATAACTAAATCTAGATGCAATTCAATGGATGGATGTTGATTGGATGTATGGATGTGGATGGATGGTATGGATTGGATGGATGTGGATGATGATGGGCTGATTATATAATCTTTTGTAGTTCTTCTCGTTTTTGGTCTGACTGTAAATCCCTGCAACTACAACTTTTCTTAATCTGTCACTTTTTTTTCTTTTTTTGGAAACTATTGAAGAGGCCATCTCCAGGAGTTAACATTATATATGAATTGTTGCGACTGAATATTTTTTCCTTTTTATATATGCCGATAGATAAGTGATGGTACTTATTTTATCCATGATGGTTAATCAGCTTGGTGCCTGGGGCTCCTTTTATGTACATCAAATGTTCTCTTGGTATGATGAGCCTTAATAGCTTAATATAGATATTTCATGGAAGATCTTTAATATTGGTTATGTTATAGATAATCGATGAGGTATTAATCATTACATTACACCTGTGAAGATGATTGAGATGATCATTGATGTTATATCTAACTCCTACTCCTTTTCAAGTTTCTAAAATTTGCTTCTTAGTTAATTTAAAATAGACAGAACTATACTCTTAAATTGTCTTTTGAATTCTTCTTGAGTCTCTTGCCAAAGCCTTATACTGAAACCTCTTCCTCTCTCTGTATACTATAGTACGAGGTACTTTTAATTAGATATTCTTTCTTGTGTGTGTAATATGTCAATCTGCTCTAGTTCTTCTTATGTAATACATATTATTATTACATTGAAAACAATGCGTTGTAATTTAAATTCATGTCAATGGTGTGCTGATATCGGCATGTGTTTTTCTGCTATATTTTTCTAGTCCCTGTCCAGTGTGAGTGAATGGGATGACAGACCATCTTTGGTTGTCCAACACATTTTAGGATTTCGAGTTGTGTTGCACTGCTTTGTTTAATCACTAAGTCAGTCCAAACAGTGGCTCCAACTACCAAGTAATCCATTTTCTAAGTGAATGTGGGTAACTCACTATATTTATCATACATTTTAAACTCTGGTCTTTTTTTTTTTGGGCTGTTAGCCTTGAGAAAGTTACTTCTGTCATTTACAAATTTATTAGTTCTAGTGTGATTAGATTTTATGTGATAATTTGTTTCATTTTTATGGTTACACTGTGGCTAATATATTATCAATGTGATCCACAGAATAGCTTTTCCCTGACGAAACTGTTCTTTGTGGTCTTTTAGTATCTCAAAAAATTTGCATTTCATTCCTTTCTCCTTTCTCCATTCATATGTTAGTAGAATGCAATCTTTATAAATAACTTTTTCAGAAATATTCTGTTAAAATGTTTGGCATTGTAAACATTTGCTATGATAAGGAAACTTTTAGGTTGTCATGTTGCTTCCTCGGCTCTATTTTCCTGAGGTATGTGAGTCAACTCATTTTGACAGATAATTTGCATCAGTTGATTGGAGATTCATTTTCTGTGTGCGATCATTTTTCAGTCATTTTTCCAGATTAGGTCAATAGTTCATATGTTTAACTGCTAAGCTCGTCTGTGCAAGAAAGAACAGATTGGAGTCTCCCTGTGGCAATGTGTAATATTGGGACAGAAGTGGCATCAGTTTGTTCCAATTATTTTGGAAGGCATGCCATCAGTCAACATCTGTGTCTTAAGAGAACACAGAGCCCTTTAATGCATTAGAAAAAATTGTCATGCTTGGAGTGAACAAGAAAATTTACTGACACTACTGATGTGTTTCCCCAGATTGGTGAAGATGTTAAAATATGCAGAGAATACAACTGCAAGGATTCTGTCTGGAAACAAATCCTTATCTCTTATGAGAATCTCAACTCATATTTGTTATGAGTAGTAACATTGGTGAAAGCTCCCCTGTCCAGAATTAAAGCAGAGCAATAACTCTAAGAACTTCTCATGTCCTGCCCTATGGGCACTCAGAGTTATTTACCTATGAGAATATCCATCACTCATAAAAATGTCCTATAATTCCCGGCTCTCTCCATTTTTCTGATGTTTTTCTAGCCCCACAGTATGGGAACAGGGAACTTGGGGGAATTTTGGGAAGATATGTGAGACTAATAGATTGAGTTCCAACAAATAAATTCT
Organism: Malurus cyaneus samueli; assembly: GCA_009741485.1. NCBI lineage: Eukaryota > Metazoa > Chordata > Aves > Passeriformes > Maluridae > Malurus > Malurus cyaneus. Next base: position 7,443 of record VKON01003892.1, read on the forward strand.
TAAGATTAGAAGAAAAGAACAGAATGACCTGTTTTCTCCTTTGTCATTCTTTATTTTTCTGCTTTATTTAAATGGTTAGGCAATTTTTTCTCACGTATATTATTTCTGTATTAATGATTTACATATTTGATTGGAATAAGAATTAGCTGCAGATGTTTTCTTGCTTGGACTGTAAACAACAATGTGTGAGTACAAATATTTAGCAGATGATGAGAATGAAGGTATGCCAAGCTTTCAAGAGAGGAATTTTCTTATTTGAATGGGTGAAAAGGAACCTAACAGAGAAACACAAAAGGAGTCTCTAAGCACAAGTACAACCAGACCCAAATCTATTCTGTTTGTGCTCTGAGCAAGAAAACAAACTCATCCTGGCCTGAAGCCGCCGAGCTCCACAGTGTTGTGTTTGGCTCCTGAGAGGTCAGGTTTATTAGTCCACTTTATTAGTGTGGCTGCTCCATCACAGCCACATGGTTTTTGGATGGGAGTTGGAGTAAGGCCAGACAGCTTTCAGGGTGGGCAGAATGAGTTTGGGTTGCCTGCATCTGTCTGTGTAGATGTGCCAGATGCTTCGAAAAGGGTGGGTTTTGCATGCTGGAGCAGGAACAGATTGAGGATAACATGGTTTTGATTTGGTTTGGTTTGGGTTTCATTTTGTTGTTCTTTTTTTTACTTTCTTTTTCCCCAGTCTACTTTTTTTAGTTGAGGCACAACACAGAGTTTAAAGGGATCCTCCCTTAAAAGCAAAAGGCCAATAAAATATGTGACTGTAAACCCTCTCCTCTTCATAACTCAGTGTCTAATACTTGAGGTATTTTTCAAAATTCTTCCAATAACAGAAAATAGACTTTTTTATTTATATCACAGATTCTTAATGCTGAAGAGTACATTTAACAAGAGCAGCAAAAGGAGCCCCTGGGCTTTTATGCCTTCACAGTCTAAGCATGGAAGTCCTGCCCAGTCTGATTGTCCATTTACCTGGCTCAGCCACAGGGCCCTTGTGCCCTTTGTTATGCAAAGTGTCGGCAGATCAGCCTAGGACTTGGGCGTGCGGCAAGCGAAGGAAGCCGCCAGACAGAATGGCCCTCATGCAGCATGCTACGATAGGCTGCAGCTTGCGAAACCCAGGCTACCTGCCACATGAAGATGTAATGCTGCAGAAGAGAGCAGCAGAGGAGACAGGAGTGAGAAGTAAGAGGTGTGCGACGACGACGCATAAGAGGAGAGCATGTGCTGCTTCGCCACTTGATAGTGAATAGGTGTCTACAAGCCTGCGATAGGAGAGAAGTTAGTAGCTACGGAAGGGTAAGCGACACAAGGTAAGTGGCGTTGTGCGATAGGGATAGCGTCCGCGTGAAGAGTTTGTGGGATGTGTTTTACCCACGCGTGTGGGTGAAGAAACACCAGAGCCCGCCGTTCTTTGTGGGGCCCAAACAAATAAACACAGATTCCTGGTGTGGACGCTGGAAGACTCGCTCAGTGCGTGCTCTCGCCTCCTCATGCTGACAAAGCCAGCGGAACGAGAACGCGTGACAGATCACTGGAACGACAGGGAAGGGCGCTGGCTACGACCACACCACACGTGGCGACTGCAACCAGCGTTACTGACAGACTCTGCAGAATGTCATAGTACACCAAAGGTGGGCGAAGAAAGAAAAACTCAAGTGCTGTATATGGCTCTGAGAAGAGGCACAGTCGATGACAAACAGCAAGAGGCAGGCGCATGACAGATCTGCAAGTTGAATGTGAATAATGTCGAGATGTCCAATAGTTCACGCAGACTGTATAGAGAAGCAGCAAAGGAAGGATACATGCGTCAGTGCCTGAGATAGAGACGGCCGTCAGCCGAAGGATCCGAGAGGAAGCTGCAAATGTGCCCTTATTTATAAGGACAAGAGAGAGAAGGGAAGGAGAGAGACCACATGGTCCAAGGTATAAACATGCTGTGCATAGAGACATCCATGTCACCATGTACACGAGGACATGAAAACGTCAAGTGGAGAGGTAGTGTCATTGATGTGCCGTATCAATAGTGAATGGCCTAAGACAAGAAATGCGTTGTTCAGATTTAGGTATATGCATCTAAGGAAACGTTTACCATTTATTCCAAAGGGAAGAAAAAATAGAAGAGGAAAAAAAAAGTGCTGGAAATGGTATTCTTTATGATCAGGCGTGCAGCAACGAAAAACGATTTGCTTTTTTTTTAATCAGATGAATTTAAGCAGTCATTAGTAGCTATGAATGGACTGGAAGTTGTACAGAGGAGAAGGATAAGTAGAGAGAAGAAATAAACACAGCAGAACGCTTAAGATTTAATGTGTAATGAGAAAATTTTGATTAAATGTTTAAATGTGAAAACTGCCTGAGTAACTGAGATCATGCAGAGGAAAGAGTGAAACTATTTCTAACTAGTTGTTGGCATTTCATGAGCATACAAAAAGCACAAGTAATGTTTATTCTAAAGCAGATAATTAGAGTTGCAATCGAGGAATAGAGCTTTAGCTATACCTAAAGTCCAATGTTTACATACCTCATTCAATACGTTCTTTGTTGAAAATAAAAAAAAAAAGGAAGAAAGGAATAAGATAAAGACAAATGCGGAATAGTAATTGTAGATACAAACACAGGAACATATAATTATGTTGATATCAGGCGCCTTAATTGGCATAGATTGGAAGGGTAAGAAGCAAGTGTATTTTCTTAGCCAGACGCCTAAAGCTCACACGACTGATAAGCAAAGTAGGCCACAATAATCAGGAAGCAGAGAAACAAGAGTATATGAAGGTATTAAAGTTACCTATCTGTGAAACCATTCTGGAGGGACATTGTCTGGACTCAAGAGATAGAGAAGGAAAGGACTATGTCGTCGGTAAACATTTAGCAGCGTGAAGGCAGAGCGAAATCACTCAGCCTCATCTGAATGAACTAAATTCAAGAATGTTCAGATGCTAGGCATGGAAGAGACACTGCTGGACATTAAGTCTGAGTAGCAGCGGAGGCAAAGCTGGTATACGCGGCCAGCAGCTGGTGAAGGACTTCCTCAGCTGAAAGGGAGTCAAGATTTGTTAGTATACTAATGGCTGAGGATTGGCGGTCTCATCACCTGGGACTAGTGACGCTTGCTGCTCGGTCTCTCCCACCTTCCCCCTTTCTCCAAGGCCTGGTAAATGCCCGTGTAGTACACAGAGAATATATAGAGGGTGCTATTTCCATCTAGATGTCAGATCACAAAGCCTTTTATTACCTGGTGTCTCCAACACTTGATACAACATAGCTTTTAAAAATGTGAACCTAAGATACATTTCTTAGTACAGATGAATATATGCAATGTAAATGGAAGGAACGCGTGACTGACCAGCACCAACTTAGGAAGGTCGTGTATAGAACGGTCTATATAAAAACTGAGCTAACGGTAACTAGAGCGCGGCCGTATGACGAACGGAATAGGTTTCTCTTATGCTGCAATACAAGGTAAGTTATGAGGCGGCATATTGGAATAGGCTGACTCGAGTATTCAGGATATGTGTCTGTCGAAAGAAAAGACAAGCTATGAACGATGTGAGATAGAGGTAAGGAAGGGCGTTGTAAGTATCCGCGGGATAGATTCTGCAGTAAATGGACTTCGACCTTGTGTAAAGTTCAAGGCAAAAGGTATAAAAGGAAGAGAACAGAAGAACGCAGTTATATGGATAAGTATTTTCAGCAGCTCAAAAGACCCTGACATAGGCTGTTAAGACTGTATTCTAGTTTAGGAAAATACTGAGAAGAAGATGATTTCCGTCGGTTACAAGAGAGTTTACTAGGGAACTGATAAGCGATGAGTGGTAGAGAAAATCTGCGCGATAAGTGTTAGCGCGGTTAAAGCTCGCTATTACATAGTCGCGGCAGGGATGGATAATGTGCTGATGTGTCGAACTCATTAGTGTGGATAGGAAGCGATGGAAGTGAGGCTAGGTATGCCGAAAGGCTCGGCAAACTTATATGGACTGACGCAGTGAATAGGTACTGACCGAGAATAAGGAATAGACACGAGAAACAGAAAAAAGTACAGCAGGGAATACAAGAGTGGAGATAGAAAGGAAATTGCGGTAAGCACATTCGGCACGAACAGAGAATTTAAAGATGATGCGAACGTTAATACTATTTTTGCGAAGAGTGGGAACAGAGACGATTATTCCACATGGAAAAGTTATCTAGGTCTATGAAGACACCGGAAAGGATTGTTAAGATTTTCCCTAGAGAAAGACGTAAATGTAAGAGTATTTGGGAATGTGATTTAACGTAGATTAATGGAAAACCAGCAACGCGTTCAACAGGTCTTCCTTTGTCTTAGATTGTTTTTTTTTTTTTGGTGACAGTTCCGACGGCTCATCCAGTTTAGATCATGGTGGATAAGCACAGTGGAGCAATATTCAGACTCAGGCCATTGTCCTAATGAACAAGGAAGGGTTGAAATATTACGTGGTGGATAAGCGTTAGGTAGTGTGAGTCATAGTGTGATTATGAGTAGGCAAGACAGCAGTGGTAACTTTAAAGGAATGTCATGGAAGTGGCGCGGAAGGAAGGAATAGGCGTGCGGAGATGGCAGAAGAAAGAGTGTAGAAGGAAAATAATAGTAATAATTTCGTGCAGAGATGCATAGGAAATGGAAAGGCGCTAGAGGTAGAGGATAGGATAGGCAAGGTAAGCGGCGAATAAGCAAATGAGTAACGAGCTATCGGGATAGAAGGAAGGCGCGGAAGGATAGAAAGAATGACAGTCTGAAGAAAGGAAGATATAGTGCTGCAGGAAGGAAGGAAGGAAGAGCATCTGAGAGAGTACTTGAGGAAGGAGGAAATGAGAGAGCAAGAGGGAAAAAGAAGTGATAGAAAACGAAATGAGAAAGAAGCTATCTCCGTGTTGTACTAAGAGACTGAGCGAGCGAGAAGGTTTAGTGTAAACAGTGTGCGAGAAGTAGCTGGATGAGACCGCTTGGCTAGTTGATGAAGTTACAAAGCGCTAGAAGACGCATGAGAAAATTAGCGGTGTATAGGACAATGAAGTAATGACAGATAAGGACAAGAATATGATTACCAATATGAGAAAGAGTACAGTTTTGAGAGGAAAGAGAGAAAAAGGAAGATACATACAGTTATTGTCAAGAGAAGGGGGACATATAGATACAAAATCTGTATGTCTCATTCTTCTGATTAAATCTTTCTGAGTTATTCTATTTACATATCTCACTACAGTAAGAGGGTAGACAAAATAAAAATAGCTAAGAACAGAAAGGTGTGTTTCTGGAAGGTTTCGAGCTATTAGAACTTTTTTCTAGCTTTAAAAACATCTTAGTGGAAAGGAAGCAAGGATTAGGATAGAGCTCGAATCAGGACGATACAGAAGTTTTGTTAGAAAGGTATAAGAAGGGTAGCTGCTTTGGAAATAGGAATAGATTTAGGTATAAATGAGACAAGGAAAATCGGAAACACGCGCATAGGAAAAGCTCGGGTAATGTATGAAAGCGTCCTGATATCGAATAGCAATGGCGCTGGCAGAAGGAAAGTGAAAGAAGTATAGAGTTGCTGAGATGACAATGTGTATGACACCGATAAAATAGGAAGGCAGCGGTATTATAATGGACAAGACAAGCACGAGGAAAGAAGAAAAGAAGCGAATGTAGGATAGCTCTGTGGTGAGGCAAGCTGGTAAGGATTGCTAAAGAGGAAAGTACTCATCTTGCTGTGTAAGGAAGGAGGACAGAGCGAGCAACGATGCTCTGATGGAATAATGGTAAAGGCTGACCAGCAAGAAGAAGTATAAAGGAGCGCTGGAAATGGAAGGAACTTCTGTGATCACGTGGACGTGCTGAAGGATATGCCGACACTCGACATTAGTGACCAAATGAGAGAAAGTGTTTTGAAAGGCTGAGTGTCCTCTTGAAACAGACAGATTGCCATTTCATTCAGTTTATTTCATAATTTTCATCAAAGAAAATAATGTCAAGAGTAAATCGAACCCAGAATATTTCAGTTTCCCCTAGACAGTGCAACTTTCTTCCCTAGACCAGCTATGTGGACTGTTACAGGAAGAAGGTACAGTAAAGTCTCTGCAGTCTCAGAATTTTCTCATCTTTTAGGTGATTATGTCTTTTATTGCTAAGGAAGCTCTCTCCATGCTTCCTCAGACATGCAGATTGCTCACAGAGTTCTCAAACACAATACCCAGTTTAAGTGGCTGGTTTTCCTCTGCCCTTGTAGTTCTTGCACTGGGATAAAGCAAGGATTTTTCCACTGTGGAAAGTACAGTTTCACCACCACAAAATCGATAAGAAAGAAGAATCAGGTTTCTCTTTCCTTGCTTCCACACCCATTTTCCACTGTTTTACTTTCTTTGTTGACTGAGATCATGCTGATAACGAGAATTCTTTCTTTTTGAAGTGAGGGGCACAGGAGAAGAATGAATTTGAAGTTGTTAATGATGATGACATAATTACACCAATAT
>VKON01003897.1:0-11259 GCA_009741485.1 Malurus cyaneus samueli
GACAATACCATTCCTGATGTCCTTTAAGAGGTGAACAAATTTGATGTCATTTTAGGATGTGATCCCACCAATGTCCTGTGTCTGATTCCTTTGGAGGGTGCAACTCTCGATGTCCGGTGTCCTTTTAGGGGTACATCCTGATGTTTCTGGTGTCTTGATGTCCTTTATGAGGGGTGACAATCATGTATGTCCCTTTTGGGTACATCTGTCTGAGCTTTAAGAGGTGACAATTTTGATGTCATTTAGGATGTGAAATCCCAATGTCCTGGTCGATGTCCTTTGGGGTGACAATCCGCAATGTCCGCAATGTCCTTTTGGGGTGACAATTCCTGAGTGTTCTGGTGTCTTGATGTCCTTTTGGGTGACAATGACCCATTGTCCTGTCCTGGTACTATCTGTTAATGTCCCTTGCTTTTTGGGGACACTGATGCCTGTGTCCTGGGTACATCCGATTCGAGTTGGGTCCCGTTGGGGAAACCAGATTGTGTCCCCTCAGAACGCGGACACGTCCCGGTGCTGAACGAGCCGCGGGTGGCTGAATGTCCCCCTTTGTCCAGCAGGAAATGGAGGGGTGACCTTTGGACCTTGTGGGGACGGCCGTTGTCAACCTGGGCCCGGTGCGCCCGGCCGGACACGTCACCCAGGGGAATTGTCACCGTGCGGCCACCCGCCAGCCCCGGGACCCGTGAGGTGACGATGGTGACAGCGCTGGCCACCTGATCGCAGGAGCGCACCGCCGCACCGAGCGCAACGGGAGGAGACAACCGGCAGAGAGGATCAGAGGACTGGGAGGGGGAAAGGAGGGAATTGGGGACAATGAGGGGACATTGGGGACATTGAGGGGATTGGGGACAATGGGGGGACATCGGACATATCCGGGTGACATTAGGGGCATAGGATAACCACTCTCAATGTCCTCTGGTGGGATTGGGGACATTGAGGGGATTGGGGAAATGAGGGACATGACACTGGGGAAGGGAGGGTGGACACTGGGGACAGGTGGGAGGCATTGGGGACGGATTGGGGACAGGGACATGAGGGGAATTGGGACATGGGGACATTGGACATTGGGGACATTGGGGAAATTGGGGACAATGAAGGGACAATGGGCTGGGGGACATTGGGGACATTAGGATTTGGGACGGGGAGGCTGACCATTGGGACAATACCAATATCGGGGAATTGGGGGTTAATGGGACAGTGGGAAAATGAGCGGAAAATGGGAAAAAGTTGGGGAAAATTTGGGAAAAACACGGGGAAGATTTGGGGGAAAAAAATCGGAAATCGGGGGAAAAAGGGGCAAAATGGGGAAAAATTGGGGACATTGGGGACAGGGGTGACAATCCGGTGTGTCCCCCGGTGCCGTTCCCGCTGTGTCCCGGTCCCTCCCCCCTCCCCCCTCCCCCACCACCACCCTCCCCGTTCCATCCCCTCCGGACGACGGTGAGTGAGGACGCCGTGAACCCGAAGCGCCATTTGTTGTCCCGAGGCCTCAGCGGATCATCGGGCCCGGAACCGGGAGCGGGCGTTGGGCGCAGCGCGGTGAAGGCCCAATGCGCCAAATACACCCAGAACGCGCCCTGAGCCACGCAGAAAACACCGAGGAGGCGGAAAAAGCGGCTCCGGTCGTGGCGGAACAAAACCACGTCCCGGGAAACCGCTGAGGCCTCCAGCACCGCCCGCGCCGCCATCACCGGAACCGCCGCCGCCGCTTCCGGGTCACCGCGCCGGTACTTCCGGGTGGCGCGGCGAATCAGCCAATCAGCGACGCCGCCCTTCGCGTTGTAACCAATCGGATTCGACAAAGCCGGCTCAGCCAATCAGGTGATACCTCACAGTGTGGCTCAGCCAATCAGCTCTCGTTCCCCACGTGGGTGCTGCCGCCATCTTTGTTGAGGGCATGCCCGGTTTCCCCCCCCCTTAAAGGCGCCGCGTCCCGGAAATGAAATGAACCCTTAAATCGCTGATTTATTTACAAAACTGAGCGTGGAAGGTTCTGGAACTGAGGGGGAGGGGAGGGGGAGGGGAGCTTCACTTCACTTGAGAAACGCAACTTCGGGAAATCTCCTTTCGAGCTGTTAACGAGAAAAGGTGGGAAAAAAATGGGAAATGGGGAAAAAAAATGGGGAAAATGGGAAAAATGGGGGAAATGGGGAAAAAATGGGAAATGGGAAAATTGGGGGGAAAACCCCACCTTGAGCTGGGTGAAAACCTGCCCGGCCTGACCGTAATCCCAATCGTTGTCCTGGAGGCACCTGCGGGAAAATTTTGGGAATTTTGGGGAATTTTTTGGGACTTTTTTGGGATTTTTTGGGATTTTTGGTTTTTTTTCTCAGAGGAGTTTGAAGAGATTTTTGGGGGCGTTTTTGGGGTTCTTCGAAAGGGTTTTTTTTTGGGAGATTTTTCTGGGTTTTTTTCAGGGTTGGGTTCAAGGTTTTTTTGTTTTGTGAGATTTTGGGGATTTGGATTTTTTTTGTGAGAAATTTGGGGATTTTTAAAGGGATTTTTGGGGCGATTTTCCGGGGATTTTTTTGATTTTGGGCGATTTCCCCAGGAATTTTAAGGGGTTTTTTTGGAATTTTTTTGGTATTTTGAGTGCAAAAAGAAAAGATTTTTTTCTATTTTTTGGTGGTGTTTTTACTCACTTCTGCTCCACTCGAGGTTCATCCGACTGCAAGGGAACGCTGCTCGGGCATCGTTGTGTATTTTTTGGGTTTGGGATTTTTTCCCATTTTTTTTTTTTTTTTTTTTTGGTTTTTTTTTGATTTTTGAGCTATTTTTATATTTTTTTCACTCACTTCTGGCTCCACTCGAGGTTCATGCCCGACTGCATGGCGAACGCCGCCAGCATCTCCTGCTGCTCGGCGTCAGGGGGGGCACGGGGCTGGAGGAGGGGGTGGGGGCGGGGGAGGGCGAAGGCTTTGCGCAGCTCCTCGGGACTCGCCCCCCGCACAAAGAGCTCGTCGTTCACGATGCACAGCCCTGGGAAATAAAAAATATGGATTGTGGGGAAATGGGGGTTTGGGGGAAAAAATTGGGGATAAAAAGGGGTTTTGGGGACAAAAAATGGGATTTGGGGGGAACTGGGGTTTGGGGGAAAAAATGGGAAAATGGGAATTTGGGGGAAATGGGGAAAAATGGGGTTTGGGGACAAAAAAAATGGGAGTGAGAGCCAAAAAAATCCCAAAAAAATGGGGATTAGAGACAAAAAAACCCAGAAAAATGGAAATTGAAGACAAAAAACCAAAAAAAAGAGAGATTTGACCCCAAAAAATGGGGAATAGAGAACAAAAAACTGGTTTGTACTGGGAGGAAAAAACCCGGGGTTTGGGGGGAAAAATGGGAATTTTGGGAGAAAATGGGGTTGGGGGGAAAAAAATGGGGTTGGGGGACAAAAAAATGGGATTTTGGGGGGAAAAACGGTTTGGGGGGGAATGGGGGAAGGGAATTTTGAGAAAGAAATGGGGGAAAAATGGATTTTTTTGGGGAAAAAATGGGGGTTTTGGGGGAAAAAATTGAAAAAAAAAAATGGGGAAAATGGGGGAGAAATGGGATTCAGGAGAAAAAAAATGGGGGAAAAAAATGGGTTTGGGAAGAAAATGGGGGGAAAATGGATGGGGAAAAAATGGGATTTGGAAAAATCAGGAAAAATCAGGAATAATTCAGAATGGGGAGGGGTCTCAAAGGTGGGGGAGGGGTCAGGAAATGCCCCTCAGCCTCTGTTCCCCACAATGAACATTCAGGATTTGGGGAAAAATCAGGATTTTGGGAAAAAATGGGAAAAATCGGGAATTAATTGGGAGGAATTCAGAATGGGGGGGGTCTCAAAGGTGAGGGAGGGGTCCCAGAATGGGGGGAGGGGTCGGTAAATGCCCTCGCCGCTGTTTCTGGAATGAACATTCAGGATTTGGGGAAAAAATCGGGATTTTGGGAAAAATCGGGAAAAATCGGGAATAATTCAGAAATGGGGGGGTCTCAAAGGTGAGGGAGGGGTCCCAGAATGGGGGGAGGGGTCGGTAAATGCCCTCACCCGCTGTTCCTGTCAGAACGCGATGAACATCCGGGGGATTTGGGGAAAAAAATGGGAAAAATTTGAAAATTGGGAAAAAATTCAGGGAAAATCCAAATGGGGGGGTGGGGAGGGTCCCTCGGGGGGGAGGGGTCTCAAAGGTGAGGGGAGGGGTCAGGAAATGCCCCTCAGCCTCTGTTCCCGCCGACGCGATGAACATTTCGGGTGAAGGCGCGGACGAGTCCGCGGGATTTCCCATTCACACTGCAGAGAGAGAGCAAAAAAAATAAAAAATAAATAAAAATAATATAAAAACTGGGGAGAAAAAGGGAAAATTGGGAAAAAGGGGAGAAATGGGGGAAAAAACTCGGAGAATTGAGGGAAAGGGGAAGATACATGGGGGGAAAATGAGAAAAAAAAAATGGAAATGGGGGAAAAATTGGGAAAAAATGGGGGAAAATTGGGAAAAAGGGAAATGAGGAAAAAATGGGGGAAAAAATTGGGAAAAACGGGAAATTGGGGAAAATTGGGGAAAAATGGGGGAAAATGGGAAAAATGGGGAAAAAATGGGATTTTGGGAAAATTGGGGGAAAATGGAAAAATGGGAAAATGGGGGGGGAAATGGGGAAAAATGGAAAAATGGGGGAAAAATGGGAAAAATGGGGGAAAATGGGAAATGATGGGGGAAAAATTGGGGGAAATGGGGAGAAAATGTGGAGGAGAAATGGGGGAGGGAAAAAGGGGGAAAGGAAGAAATAAAAGGAAAAGGAAGGGAATCCAAAGGTCTTCCTTGAAGATTCCGTGCACGGTGAAGCAGAGCAGAGTGTTCTGGAATGAGGAGAATTCCTGAGTTTCTGGAAGGTTCCACAGCTCCCTTCCCGTTTTTCCCGTTTTTCCCGTTTTTCCCGTTTTTCCCAGGATCATTCCCGGCTTTTCCAGAAGGTTCCAGTGGGAATTCCCATTTCTCTGGGGGTTTTTTGGTCTATTCCATTTGGGGCCAAATTCCCATTTTTTGGGTCCAATCCCCATTTTTTGGGGTCGAATCCCATTTTTTTGGGGTTTTTTGTGTGTCTAATTCCCATTTTCTTGTCTCCAATTCCCATTTTTTGTCTCCAATTCCCATTTTTTGGGTCCAATCCCCAATTTTTGGGTCAATCCCCTTTTGGGGTCCCAATCCCATTTTTGGGGTTCCTCTCCCATTTTTTGGGGTTCCTCTCCCATTTTTTGGGGTTCCTCTCCCATTTTTTGGGGTCCCACCCATTTTTTGGGTCCCAATCCCCATTTTTTGGGTTTTTCTCCCCATCCCAATTTTTGGTCCAATTCCCATTTTTTGGGTCCAATCCCCATTTTTTTGGGTCCAATCCCCATTTTTTTGGGTCAATCCCATTTTTTGGGGTCCCCTCCCCATTTTTTGGGTCCAATCCCCATTTTTTGGGTCCAATCCCCATTTTTTCTCTCCATCCCCATTTTTTTGGGTTCCAACCCATTTTTTGGGGTTTTTCTCCCCAATCCCATTTTTGGGTTCAATCCCCATATTTTTGGGGTCCAATCCCCATTTTTTGGGTCCAATCCCCATTTTTTGTCTCCAATCCCCATTTTTTGGGTCCAATCCCCATTTTTTTGGGTCCAATCCCCATTTTTTTGGGTCTAATCCCCATTTTTTGGGTCCAATCCCCATTTTTTCTCTCCAATCCCCATTTTTGGGGTCCAATCCCCATTTTTTGGGTCCAATCCCCATTTTTGGGGTCCAATCCCCATTTTTTTGGGGTCCAATCCCCATTTTTGGGGTCCCCAATCCCATTTTTGGGGTCATTTCCCCAAATTTTTTTGGTCCAATCCCCTTTTCCCTCTCCAAATCCCATTTTTTTTTTTTTTTTTTTTTTTTTTTTTTTTTTTTTTTTTTGGTTTTTTTTTCCATTTTTTGGGGTTTTTCTCTCTCCAATCCCCATTTTTGGGGTCCAATCCCCATTTTTGGGGTCCCAATCCCCATTTTTGGGGTCCCATCCCCATTTTTTGGGGTCCAATCCCCATTTTTTTGGGTCCAATCCCCATTTTTTTGGGTCCAATCCCCATTTTTTGGGTCCAATCCCCATTTTTTTGGGTCCAATCCCCATTTTTTGGGTCAATCCCATTTTTGGGGTTTTTTTTTTCACTCCATCCCCATTTTGGGTCCAATTCCCATTTTTTGGGTCCAATCCCCATTTTTTGGGTTTTTTTTCTCTCTTTTTTTTTTTTTTTTTTTTTTTTTTTTTTTTTTTTTCCTTTTTTTGTTTTTTTTTCTTCTAATCCCCATTTTTTTGGGTCAATCCCATTTTTGGGGTTCCAATCCCATTTTTTTTGTTTTTTTTTTCTCTCCAATCCCCATTTTTTGGGGTCCAATCCCATTTTTGGGTCCAATTCCCATTTTTTGGGTCCAATCCCCATTTTTTGGGTCCAATCCCCACTTTTTTGGGGTCCATCCCCATTTTTTTGGGGTTCCCCTGATTTTTTGTCTAATCCCCATTTTTTGGGTCCAATCCCCATTTTTTGGGTCTAATCCCCATTTTTTGGGTCCAATCCCCACTTTTTCTCTCCAATCCCCTTTTTTGGGTCCAATTCCCATTTTTTGGGTCCAATCCCCATTTTTTGGGTCCAATCCCCATTTTTTGGGGTCCAATCCCCATTTTTTGGGTCCAATCCCCATTTTTTGGGGTTTTCTCTCTCCAACCCCATTTTTGGGGTTTTTTTTTTTTTTTTTTTTTTAAAATCCCTTTTTTTTTGGGATCCAAATCCCATTTTTTGGTCCATCCCCATTTTTGGGTCCAATCCCCTTTTTTGGGTTTTTTTCTACTCCATCCCATTTTTTGGGTCCATCGCCCATTTTTTTGGGGTCCAAATCCCATTTTTTTTGTTTTTTTCTTCCATCCATTTTTTTGGGGTCCAGATCCCATTTTTTGGGTCCATAATTTGGGGTTTTTCTCTCCACCATTTTTTGGGGTCCAATCCCCATTTTTGGGGTCCAATCCCCATTTTTTGGGTCCAATCCCCATTTTTTTGGGTCCAATCCCAATTTTGGGTCAATTCCACCATTTTTTGGTCCCAATTCCCATTTTTTTGGGTCCAATCCCCATTTTTTTGTTTTTTTTTCTCTCCAATCCCCATTTTTTCGTCTCTAATTCCCATTTTTTGGGGTCCAATCCCATTTTTTTTGTTTTTTTTCTCTCCTTTTTTTTTTTTTTTTTTTTTTTTTTTTTTTTTTTTCCCCATTTTTTTTTTGTTTTTTTTTCTCTCCAATCCCCATTTGGTCCCAATCCCATTTTTGGGTCCATCCCATTTTTTTGTTTTTTTTTTTCCTCCATCTCGTCCTTTTTTTTTCGTCTCTAATTTCCATTTTTGGGGTCCAATCCCCATTTTTCAGGTTTTCTCACCGTCTGGGCACAAATGTCCACCACGAAGGAGTTGACGTCGTGCTGGGTTTTGGGCAGCTCGTTCAGAAACGCCACCACATTGAGCCTCGTGTGCTTCAGCAGCTTGAAACGCATGGCTGGGGAGAATGGAGATAAAAAAAACATTAAAAAATCCCCAAAAAAATTCCAAAAAAAAAACACCCGGAAATCCGGAAATGACGTTAAAAAACCCCAACTGAAACCCTTAAAAACCCTGAAAACCAAAAGACCCCCTGAAACCGAAAATAAAAAAACAACGAAGAAAACCCACCTGAAAAGGCCCTGGAAGAATGTCAAAAAAAAAAAAAACCCAAAAAAACCCCTGAAAAATAAAACAAGAAGAGGCAGAGAAAGTCTGAGCGTACAACCCCACAAAATAAAACAAAAACAAAAAAAAAAAAAAACCCTCAAAACAAAAAACCCCACCCCCACCCAAATCTCATGGGATCTTCAGCTTCTTTCACGTTCCTGCTGTCTTGAAAACTCGTTCAGGCTGTCCTGGGGAGAATTCCATAAAAATTACAAAAATCCCCAAAAATTCCACAAAATGAAAAAAAAATCCCCAAAAAAATCCTCCCAAAATCGCAAAAAATGCACAAAAAATCCCACCATCCAAAGAAAAATTCAATCCAATTTGGGGATATTTTGGGGGTTTTTTTGGGGTTTTTTTGGGGCAGTTTTGGGGTTTTTTTTTCTGGGTTTTTTTTTTTTTTTTTTTTTTTTTTTTTTTTTTTTTTTTTTTTTTTTTTTTTCTGGGATTTTTTTCAGGATATTTTTGGGGATATTTGGGTTTTTTTTTGGGGTTTTTTGGGTACCTGGGGGGGGTGTGGGGCCGTTTTGGGGTTTTTTTGGGAATTTTTCCCTTTTTTTTTTTGTTTTTTTTTTTTTTTTTTTTTTTTTTTTTTTTTTTTTTTTTTTTTTTTTTTATTTTTTGGGATAATTTTTGGGATATTTTTTGGGGTTTTTGGGTTTTTTTTTTTTTGGGTTTTTTTTGGGGGATTTTTGGGGAATTTTTTTTTTTTTTTTTTTTTTTTTTTTTTTTTTTTTTTTTTTTTTTTTTTGGATTTTTTTTGTATTTTAGGGAATATTTTTGGGATATTTGGGAATTTGGGGTGTTGGGGTACCTGGGGGGTGGTGGGCCGTAGGGGATGCTGAGGGAGCAGCAGGCGCCGTCGTGGTACGCGTCCAGCAGCCCCTGACGGTCACTGGAGTCGTACACGGAGTAATACCTGGAAAAAAAGGGAATTGGGGAAAAAATGGGAATTTGGGAAAAAAAGGGATTTTGGGGGGAAAGTGGAATTGGGAAAAAAAATGGGATATCAGGGAAAAAATGGAGCTTGGGAGTGAAAAAATGGAAATTGGGGGGGAAAAGGGGAATTTTGGGCCAAAAAATGGAAATTTTGGGAAAAAAGGATTTTTTTGGGAGGAAAATGATTGGGGGGAAAAGAAATGGAATTGGGGTGGGAAAATGGGAATGAGGGAAAAATGGGAAATTGGGACATAGGGGAATTTCGAGGAAATGGGGGATTTTGTGTGAAAAAAATGGATTTCTTGGGGGAAACGGAATTTGGGGGACAAAAACAGAGTTTGGGATTGGAAAATGGGAATTGGGGGGGAATGGGGATTTGGGGGAAAACGGGATGGGGGGAAAAAAATGGTAATTTTGGGGAAAAAAACAGAGATATTGGGGTGAAAAACGGGGATTTGGGTGAAAAACAGGGATTTTGGTGAAAAACGGGGATTTGGGTAAAAAAATGGGATTTCAGGGGCAAAAAAAAAGGGTTTGGGGGTGAAAAAATGGGATTTTGGGGTGGGAAATGGGAATTTTGGGGGAATGTTATTTTGGGGTGAAAAATGAGAATTTGGGGTGAATTGGGATTTGGGATTAAATGAGAATTGGGGTTAAAAAAGGATTTGGGAATAAAAAAAACGAGATTGGGGTAAAAAAAGAGATTTGGGTCAAAATGGGAATTTTTTGGGTTCCAATCAGGGTTGGGGTGAACAGGCCGGACCCCAAAAAGCCCCAATTCCCAAATTTGGCTCTCACGGCTGGAGGACGCAGAACCAAAGCCTGAGATCCTCGAGCCGAAATACTGCCCTGAAATGGGGAGAAACAGTGAACCAAAAAACCCAAAACCAAAAAACCCCCAAAACCTCCCAAAAAAACCCACAAAAAAAAAAAAAAAAAAAAAAAAAAAAAAAAAAAAAAAAAAAAACCCAACCAACCAAAAAACAAAAAAAAACCAAAAACCCAAATTCTCCAAAACCCAAATTTTCCCAAAAACTCTCACAACGCGACCGCAACCAACCTCCCCAACCCAAACCCAAAATGCCAAAAACCCACCCCAAATCCCAAAATCCCAAATTTTCCCAAAATCTCTGGAATTTTCCCGAATTTTCCCAAAATTCCCGAATTTCCCACCTTGCAGAGCTGCTGCAGCGTCGTGGGGGCTTCGACCAACAACACTGAAGGCGAATGGGGGGGGGCGCCGTGGCCGTCCTGGGGTGGGGAGGGGAAAATTTTGGGACCCCTCCCGACAACGGCCGTCCCCATCAAGGTCAAAGGTCACCCCTTCCATTTCCTGCTGGACAAAGGGGGACATTTCAGCCACCCGCGGCTGTTCGATGTCACCGTGGGAGCGTTCCGCAAGTTCTGAGGGGACACGGGGACAGGGGACAGGGGACATCGGGATTGTCACCCCCAAAAGGACATCAAGACACCAGAACATCAGGATTGTCACCCCTAAAGGACACCGGGACATCGAGATTGTCACCTCCAAAAGGACATCAGGACACAGGACATTGGGATTGTCACATCCTAAATGACATCAAAATTGTCACCTCTTAAAGGACATCAGGACATGGGATTGTCACCCCCAAAAGGACATCAAGACACCAGAACATCAGGATTGTCACCCCTAAAGGACATCAGGACATCAAGATTGTAACCCCCAAAAGGACATCAAAATTGTCACCTCTTAAAGGACATCAGGACATCAGATTGTCACCCCTAAAAGGACATCAAGACACCAGAACATCAGGATTGTCACCCCAAAAGGACATTGGGGACATTGGGATTGTCACCCCATAAAGGACCGTGGGACGTCATCAGGACAGTGGGATTGTCACTCGTTGTCACCCCCTGAAGGTTTGGGGAACACCAGGACACCACCATTGTCACCCCAATAAACTGAGGGACACCAGGACACCACGATTGTCACCCCTTAAAGGACACCAGGACAGCGGGATTGTCACCGTTGTCACCCGCTGAAAGACCGTGTGACACTCAGGGGGTGTCAGTGGGGACACCGCAATTGTCACCCATTGTCACCCCCCAATAAAGTGTGTGATATTCACCGGTTCTGTTTGGAGTGCTCAGATTTTGGGGCATTTTGGGGGATTTTGGGGTTTTTTCTGCTCCGCGATCCCGCGATTGTCACCCCCAATAAATCCTGACACACCCGTGGGACTGTGAGGGGTGAATTTTGGGGACATTGGGATTGTCACCCATTGTCACCCAATAAACCAATGGGGACACACCTGGGGACTCTTTTTGGGGCACTTTGGGCCATTTCAGGGATTTTTGGGGACGGGAAGGAGGGGAGGGGACACATTTTGGGGTTTTTTTGTGGTGACCCCGTTCCCCCTCCAAAATGAGCCCGGTGTGGACATCGGAGGGGGCGGGGCAATTAGAATGCAAATAAACTTACAACTAATTAACATATCAATGAAAAGGCGGGGCTTCTGTACACAATAGGGCGGGGTTATGCAAATGAACGGCATCGCGCCATCGGGGCGGAGCGAATGCAAATAAGCTCGCACGTT
>VKON01003903.1:0-14520 GCA_009741485.1 Malurus cyaneus samueli
AGAAAGATAGCAAACAAGAACAAAACAAGACGAACAAGAACAAGAACAAATTGGGAGAACGAAACAAGGAACAAGATACGAAGAACAGTAGAACACGGAATGGCCAAAAAAACAGAAACAAGACAAGAACAAGAACGGAGAACGAGAAGAGAACAAGAAACAAGAAAACAGAACAAGAACGAACGAGAACAAAAGAACCAAGCGAAGAACAACAGAAACAAACGAAACAAAGAACCGAGAACAAAGAACGAACGAGAACGAGAACGAGAACGAGAACGAGAAAAAAACAAGAAAAAGAACAGAAACAACGAAGAGAGAACGAAGACCGGCGAGAACTTGGGAGAACAAGAACAAGAAGAGACGGGAGAACGAGAACTCGGAACGAGAACGGAGCAGCACGAGGAACAAGAACAGAGAACGCAAACGAGAAGAGAACTAGGAACATAACGAGATACGAAACAGACACAAGAACAAGAACACAACAACAAGGACAAGAAAAACGAAGAACAAAGATACCAGAAAAGATTTTGAAAGCAATTTAAACAGGTAATTCACAATCCTCACAGATCAACAAAGGAAATAAGGTTGTATATCAGAATTTTAGAACACACAAAAACAAATACTTCTTCCCGGTAAGAGTGCCTGTTAGCAGATTCAGCTGAACCTACAAAATCTTGTTACCTGTCAGAATGTGGTAGTCAAATACACAACTGAGCAGATCTGATCTTTATTAACAATTCATAAGTTTATTACACTTGATTTGAGACTCATGCTTAACCCCATTCAGAACAAACAGCTGATATATTTAGAAAAAAAAAAAAAAAAAAAAAAAACACCCTCTGAATAAACAAGTATTGCAAACAGAGAAATATTCAAGGTGTCCACATATACCAAAAAAGAACCTTTGAATTATGTGCATCAGTGTTTCCTAAAAACATTAATATTTCGTTGCTCAATAGGAATAAGTAAGCTGATAACAAAATTTTTGAATGTAATTTCTTTCTAAAGAGTTCAAATAATTTGCTGGGACAGAGAAACACCTGAAATCTCTGTCCAGGGATACCTGGGAAGAAAGTCACCAGGCATGGAGCAGGGGCTAATCATTTTATCTGAGATTTTCCTCTTCAGGAGAATATTCACAAGAATTCTCAGGAAATTATATTACCTAAAAGCATTATTAAAATATTCTTATTGAGCCTAAAAATATATCTCTCATGAAAGAAGGTGCAAGGAACTCATACCGATGCTTTGTTTGCAGATGTAGGCTACGCCTCCAATATCCAGATTTGAGTTATATAAAATTGGAATGTTGAAAGAAATAAGATTTTTTTGGTCACATCATCATTTCAGCTCATAAAATAAATTTTTTTATTCAAACTACATGAAAAATAATAGAAAATAACAAATTTAGACTGGTTTTCAGCATGTTTATAAAGCACTTGGTATCTTTCCAAGAAAAAAGTACCAATTTTCTGCTTGCCCTCCTGAAACCTGGAATTCTGTATTTTTTGTAAACATGTGCTCTTTTTTTTTTTTTTTTTTTTTTTTTTTCCAAAAAGATTTCCTTGTGACTTCCATGGAGAACTCTTTAATAATAATGCTTTTGAAGTACCCCTGGTGTTCTATGTCCATCGTCTAACAAACCCAGATAAAACAAAACGATTGGAAAATGAGCAATTGCCTTTCCAATCCACTCCCTCATCCAACAAATCTAAGTATGACAGTGCCAGAGGGAGGTTTCTAATCCACAAAAGCAAAAAAATTTGTGATGGATCAGCATGTTTCTGATGTTATGATAAAAGCAATTTTAACCACTCACAAATTTGAATGTATGGAAGACCAGGTTATTTTATTGCTTGTAAACAAGAAGCTGCACCATAGAAAAACAGAGAAAAAGAAAATGTTGGAGAAAACTGGGTTGATTTAAACAGAGAAGCATTTTAAAAAAATGTTCTTTTCCTTCTTGGTGACAGACCTGAAATCCCTATCAAGCATTAAACTAGATGGATGAAGAAACAGCGGTATAAACAGAGCTTCTTCTGCAGTAATATTTTAAATGTTACTCACTATATAAATGTATCTCCATCCTTGAAAGTGACTCCAAATTTATGGGAAGTCAAAACATTTCCCAAGGAATCACAGAGAAAGCTGCAAAAAGAAATTTCATCCCTGTGACAGGGGGTTGACACATAATGATAAACATGCCAAGACAATTGACAACAAACACGTCAAAACAAAGTTGTGTCTCGAAATTCACTCCAAAAAAATTGTATGTAAAGAAGCATGGGGTTTAAAAACTAGAGTATAGAGTACACCTTAACATTTAATGGCAAAATGACTCCAAGTATTATTTGAAGGCTGCTTTCATTCAGGTGAACATATAATGTATAAGAAATAAGAAATGGAAAATAGAAAGACCTCAGTTTTTGGTTCCAGTTATGACTTTAACTTCATTCCTTACGGGTTTTATCATATTTCCTCAAAGCAGTTTGCCACAACTGGAAAAATAAGGAAATGCTCGTCAAATTATCTTTTTCCCAAAAAAAAAAAAAAAAAAAAAAAAAAAAAGTGTCAAGTATGAAGTGGTTAAGATCTAATGAGTTTACTGAAAGTCACAGTTAAAGCCTTAAGGATAAAGGGAACAAAAATTGCCCATATCGGAACATCAATTTTTATTTAGGTTTGTACATTAGTTTCTTCCCAGTTTGAGAAAGCTTTTGTTTTCTTTTCTTCACCTGTTTTTGAGCTTTTGGTTTGGTGTTTCTTTCTGTGTTTCAGCTGACATAAAGCTCAGGCAGTTGTTTTTTAATCTTTTTTTTTTTTTTTTTTTTTTTTTTTTTTTACCTCACAGGAGAAAGATAAAACCGGGAAAGCTACACTGCTCTCTTCAGTCTACTGCTTTAATGGGACCTCAACTCAATACCAAAGCTTCACAGAAAGTTTAATTAACCAACATAATTGAAAAAAAAAAAGAAAAAAAGAAATTTAACAGCTAGATTGAGGGAATCATAGCATTAACCACAGTGAGATATCTCTATATTGCCAAATGAACTACAAACCCAAATAATGAGAAGGGGAAAATGATTCTTGAAACAACCTTGTACAAGAAATAAATACTGCATTATGTATTCCTGTCTTGGAAATAATATGAATGCATCACTATTGACTTCTTCTCAGTAGGACTCCAGCCTGACTCATTGCTCATGCCAAAAAGGCTCGTGAGTCGCAAGAAGCTGTCAGTGCCTGCCCATTTAGTCTTTACAGCATTTTGTGTACTGCACCTGCTGCCCTTGGTCTCCCTTAGTACAGTTTGCAGTGAAACAAGCCTAAAAAAAAATAACATTTTGGAGTACACACAAGTAAGCTTTAAATTCCAGGGGAAAAAAAGCAAAAAAATTAAAAAAAAAAAAAAAAATAAAAAAGAAAAGGGGAGAAATATTTGGGAAATAATTTGGAAAAAATAAGCAAAAGCAGTAGCTGTAAGACCCAGGAACAAAAATAAAAATTTTATTATTTCTGAATTTATTGTCATTTATTCTGTTTTAGTCATGCACCTCACTGGTCTTTCAGTTTATATAGAAGTTCATTGGAAATGTGACAAGTACTTGTTTGAGGGGAGGTGATGTCAAAATCTAGTTCACAACATAGTGATTTTTTTCCTTTCTTTTTTTTTTTTTTCCTTCTTTTTCTTTTCACAGATATTCACCAATTCTTTTACCATTACCTAAAAGGCGATATCTTTTTTTATAAATTACAAGAATGGCGATTTAAAAAAACAGTTAATTTCTCTAATAATTATGTACATGTACTTATAACCATTGTTATGATATTGTAGTACCTCGATAGATTAAGAATAAATAAGTCTTAATTTGCACAAAGTCTTAAAACTTATTTTACTTTAGAAAACACCTATGGAATAAAAATACGACTCTGTGGAACCACTCTTTAAAGGATTTATTTATTCTTTTATTGGCTTATAAATTAGCAGTGGTTTTGAGCGTATAAAAATTATGTGCTGTCAGAGCTAAACTGATGGAATGATTGACTAAAATTTCTTTTAAGAAAATGAGATTACACCGCAGTGTTCTGCTCTACTCTGTCTGCTTTAATGGTGTTTGAACAGAGTGATGGGAACATCTCCCACATGCCCAAACAAATAAAAATCCTTACCACATTTTGGTCTAGAGGCAAATGGGTAACTCTTACTGTCATGGGGACACCAGGGACACTAAGAGAATGAAGATTAGAGTGAAAATCTGATACCAGAAATAAAAACAGAGATAAAATGAGATTAAAGACCAGAGGCTACAACCACAGCAGCCACCATCCAGATGGTTTTAGCCACTCAGGTGCTCTGAGTCTTTTTATTGTTAAATGAGAACAATATTTGGCACAGTTTTGGGAGTTTGTAGGGGTGAGGGACCTCTCAGGTGGATCACAGCTGATTTTTGAGAGTGAGAGGAAGAAATAGTTTTGGTAAGGTTTGTTGACACTGGGGATACAAGTCAGGTTTGAGACCAAGAGTTGGGCCAGGACCAATGTCAACAAGATGGTTGGGAGATCCCAGGAATCCTTGTCTGGATGCCAGGGATGTCATAAAAAACCCAGAACTAATGCAGTTCAGAAATAATTATTAAACAACAAAAAAAAAAAGTTCTAGTTTGAAAACTTTTTTATATTTGTTCAGTCTTGTACATAATTATTTCCATGGTTTCTGGGACCTGTGAGTGGATGCAGTTTCAAGAGCCAGAAAGGGTTGGGTGGTAAATGGCTGGTAGCATGAAAAAAATTTAATGAAATTTAGTGAATTTTAAAGAAAGAGTGGAAATTAGGATACTTCAGATTAAATGAAAAGGATAGATCCCAGTTTTACAAGCATTTGACATCATTTTGTAATTAAAAGACTTCCCAGCCAATGGAATTACTTAGAGAATTTATGAACTTATCCTCTGTATGCAATTCAAGATCTAATTCTCAAAAAAAGTAACTTTTATAGGTTATGTACATTAATATCAGTGCCGTTAAATATAGGAATGAGACTCAAAAAAGGAGACAAAATCTGGCTAATTCTAAAAGAAGAAACTGTTAGGAGTTGATAAGTTTCTCTGGATAGGGAATTTGTTCACATCTTTTAAGACTAATTTCAATTTGACATAACAGAAATGAACAGACAGTAGTCTTGGTTAATTTGCATTCTATCTTCTAACAAAGAAAAATTAAGTATAATCCTTAAAGTGGGATGATTTCTCTGCTGTACTGAAGATAAGGCTGAAAAATGAAGAAAGAGTAGCACAGGTGAAAGCACACTACACACAGAAATAAATTAGGTAACATATTTAATTAGAGCAGGATACTAATTGAAAATTGAACTCCGGCTATTCCAAATTTTAATCTGCCTTGTTTCTCAGTACATTATTAATCCAAAATAACATTAAATTTCCTCCACAAAGATTTCTATATGAAGCTAGAGTAGTTAAACCCAAAATTCCATATTGTATAATGGCAAAATTATAAATTTAGAGCTGCAAAAATAATCTCAGCAATGTTGTGGATGCTTGCATCTTGTGCCTTTAATGTGAAACTAAAATAATCCTACCCACATAATACACCAGCTTTTGACATAACAAAGGAATAAGGTATTACTGAATTAATAATCACATTAATTGGTATGTACAGCTGTGGGAGCACTGATATTGAATTAATTTAGCACAGATTAATGTAGACATGGCAATCTGAATATTTACATATCATTAAAGCTTGGTGCCTCAAAGACTCAAGGGCATTTTATCCCCCAAAAGTCTTTGGTTTACTGTTTTCAGTAGTATTTATCATCAAAGCTGGACAAGTATTGGCACTTCAGTAACAATTTCAAGTGTTCAAATCTTGAGAAAAAAAAAATAAACTTGATCTCACAACCCCAACTAATGGCAAACCACAAACTGAGTTTCAGTGAAATGGAGAATTAAGTCTTCTACATGTCTACCTTCTTGGGAGGTCTTTAAATGCAGAAATTATACCATAATTTTCATCCCTAAGTGATCATGTAAACTGTATTGAGACAGAAATAACTGATGTAAAGAGTAATTTATTTATTGTGTTCTTTACAGGAGGGTACAAAGCCAAAAAAAGAAAAAAAAAAAAAAAAAAAAAAAAAAAAAAAAAAAAAAAAAAAAAAAAAAAATAAGCGGAATTACTGTGTTGGAGGTCTGAGCAAACAGAAGGAATGTGGAAAGCCTGATAAGAGAGTTCATTAAAAGAATTTTAGCTTTATAATATATTTTTTTGTGGGGGAGGAAAGGGCTGGTTGACAGAATCAGGAGGAGATGGCTTGCTGCATGGGAGGAAAGATCAGGAGGTCAAGAAAGAGAAAAATCTGATTAATCCAGAAGGGAAGCACAGAAAAATCTCAAAAAAATTAAATCCAGATGTGGAGTACTTTACAAATTCCAGTTCAGTTGTTTTTTGTTTCCTTGTTTTTTTTACAAAATATCTAAATTGTTTATACCACTTTAAACACATGTCAATAAACATGTAGGTGTCATGTCATACGTCAAATCAGGAAGCCCTCAGCAGGTAGAAATATTTTCAAATTTCTGCTGTCTTGGAGGGGTGAGTATTTTGGTCTCTGGTATTAATAATGGATTATTAATCTTCCTTCCTTTTCTTTGAAAGCAAAAATTAAAAAAATTACCCCAGCATGGAATTCTAGGATGGGTTTCCAGTCATTGAATTTGACTGGTGTGCTCTGTTGGGTTCAGTGATCATTTGTCCGATGCAGTTGTGTAAACACCTCAAAAGATGGAAAAAAATAAATTTTCTCCAGGACTTGACACTTAACATCCCTTTGCTGCTCAATGTTCATATTTTGCTATATAGATGGGTAAGCCATGCGATTGGAAATTTTTTGAAAGTAAAAACGGGTTTATGAAACTTCAGAGAATCAACTGGAGATGACTCAGGGAGATGGAGTCCAGTGCTATTTAAAGGAAACAATCGGGACAGCTTTGATGGAACCCTGCAAGATTGTTTATTAAAGACGAAGAAAATCCAAAAGACTGCCACATGCTTCATTTTAAACGAAGAGGATGATTATCAAATAATAACCAAAAAATCTTATAATTCAAGAATTTCTGACTTTCACGCAAGGGAATTTCTTTTAAATCCCTTGGTGGTTTATTTCTTCTGTTGTGGTTTATGGGGATTCCTTTTGTTCCTTTCTGGGAATTTTTTTTCCCATTTTGTTGCTGATTTGCCCAGGTCATCTTATTTGATGCAGGGCGATTAGTTAAAGACAATAGGACCTACACCCACCCCAACGACCTACCCCCACCCAAACGACCCTTGCTAAGTACTGCGAGGGGTGGGTGTTGGGTGTGGTGGTGGCGTAACTATATATACTGCCTGCTTGGCTCAGAGGGGGAGGTTGGCCTGTACCTGTGGAGCAGAGTCGATGCTCTGGTTTCCTGTCTTTGCTTGCACTGTGATCTTCTGCCTCAATTCTAATGTTCAGCCGGGACCTGGACACAGTGCTCCTGCAGTCACCGGGGAATCAGGTGAGTATCTCTGTGTGAGGCTGTCACTTGGGTTGGGCTGGCTGGTTGCTGCTTTGTGTTATTACTTATTTTCATTTGTTTATACATATTAATGAAAACGTTATTCCCTTTCCCCCATATTCTTGCCGGGAAGCCGTGATTTTTTTTTCCAAAGCTATAGCAGAGGGAAGGGGGGGTCATATCACCACTCAAAGGGGGGTCCCTGCCTTTACTGCAAAACACCTGTCTTTCAAACCAAGGACAGATTTTGGCCCAACGTGGGGTCAGGGGCACAGAGGAAAAAGGGGTTTACAAAGGAATAACAGTTTTGAATTGACCATATTCTTGTGTCGGGTTGTAGGACCTCACCTAGGTGGATCATGTGTCTTAGTATCCTTGGTTCGGGTTGGCACGTATTTGGCCGGCATTTTTCCATTTGCAAGCTCATTTCCTGGAACAGGTCCTCTGCTAGGCTACCGTGGCCGTTATCAATTACAAATGGGGTGAATAAGGTTGAGGTCATTGGATTTTAACTTTCTGGACAGGCAGGTACATGGATACAGGGCTACACACGCTAAGTGCATGTTCTTGGAGTTTTGGGTTTAAATGGTACTTACTGTGAGGAAATGGCACCAGTGGGAATTCATTCTCCCAACCCTTCCACCATTTTTTGGGGCTACTCATTCAGCATTTGGAGGGTCCATTCTCCCCAGATCAACGACATTGATACTAATATGCGTATTCTGTTTAGCACTGAAAAACAGGTGAGACTGCCCTGGGAACTTACTTCTAGCTGCCCATGAGGCCAGGGCATGCTGCCCCAGAGGCAGGATGCTGCCCAAGAGGGCCAGGGGATGCTGCCCCAGAGAACCAGGGAGAAGCTACCACAGAACAGCGAACATTTACACATAGAGGAACGGCTGCTGCCCCCCACAGACTAGCAAAGCTGCACAGAGGCCTGACACATTCTTCCAATCCGGAATCCTGCCACTGCCTGACCCTGCCCAACAACCTACTTCAAAACTAAATTGCCAGATGGGTGAAGGTATGGGGGGAGATACGGAGCTGCGCCCGCCAGAGTGGGTGGGGTGACTGGCGGAAGAGATGCAGGGAGATGCACCAGGGGTGAGGGAATATGTTTTCCCAAGACTGGCGGGCAACCCTCTCCCTGGCCCAAGAGGAAGGGGGGGGGTGATGCACAGCAGTGAAAACCCACGACATTACACCTGTCCGTTCTGGCTGAACACAAGCCCAGCCACAACAGCATGCAGTAGCCCCTGTGCAAGAGGAAGAGTATAAAACCAATCGTACGCTCAGTAGATGATGGTGAACAGGGCCTCACAACCAGCAGGAGCAGACAGAGCCAGAATAAATCACTGAGACCACTGCCATATGACACCCTCCGCAAGGGCGAAAGACATGAGAAAAAAGCCAGGCGAGGCTTGGTCAAACTGTTTACTTCGGCGCTTTGGACCTCATGGCATCAAGTGATGCAGTTGGATTAAGCAGCGAGGCAAGGCAATTTGGGCCCTTGACCAAGATGAGGGTATTAATTCAGGTTGTTGTGGGGAGCCAGGTTCCCTTTCACTCTGGGGAACGGTTTTAATGAGTATTAGAGGAGGTTTGTCCACAGAGACAGGATGCCAGGAATTACTACCGTAGAATGCCCTGGAAGGGACCGTTGGGAAGGGAATCCAACGGCTCAGAGAATAGGAGTAATGGAGGTGTCTTTGGAAGGAACGGCCATCACAATGACCCTGCTTCAGGTCAGGTGCACGGAACAAATGCTATGGAATCTGCAAGTCACGGGCCGTCTCAGTTATGCCACCTTTAATTGCACGATTAATGCTGATGACAACGAGAGGACAGTGGGTTCTGTAGCCAAAACAGCTCCGGGTTATTACTGCTAGTATGATCAAAGCCCAATGCAGGCTCACGTCTTTGCTAGTGGTCAAAGACTCCAGAGGGTTGAAGGAAATGAAGGAGGAAGATGAAAGAAGATCAGCGTTCGGCACCAGGCAGGTGTCTCAAGGCCCCAACCCATAAATCCCGACGTCCCCCAGCAAGGGAAAAGAGGTACACCACGAGCTGAGATGGTGGTTCTTCCTATGTGAGCAAGGGGAAGGACATGAGTAGGTGGGATGGAAACCCACTCTGCCCCTGGCAGCCCGTGCGTCAGCTCAAGGGGAAAACACTAACCGAGGAGCTCTTTTAAGGAGGGTGCCTCACTATCCCGTAGCCAACCCACTAGATGCAATGGAGGGGGAGGTGATATGTCAGAGTCCCTTGGAGGAACCTGTGGTGTGTGCCATGGAAGGGATGATACCCAGGGTTAGAGGGGCCCTGTCTCTAGCCAGGTAGAGGCATGGGAAACCGTGTTTTTCTGACTGTGTGGATCCGATGGCCTGGCACATCAGAGCCACAAAAATACAAGGCACTTGGTGACACGGAGCACAGTGTACCCTCATTCCATTCGGGGGCACGTGGGGCAGAACCATTCTATTGCAGGAGTGACAGGGGATCACAGGTTGACTGTGTTGGAAGCTGAGGTGAGCCTGGACTGGGAGGAGTGGCAGAACATCCCATCGTGACTGGTCAGAGGCCCCATGCATTTGGGCATAGATTTCCTCCGGAATGGTTTTTTCAAAAGATCCAAAAGGACTCAAATGGGCTTTTGGAATAGCTGCTGTGGAGGTAGGGGCATCAGACAGCTGAGAACCTGCCTGGACTATCCGAGAAACCCTTCTGCAGTTGGACTCTGAGGTGGAAGAGCAGCACGTTCCAGTCAGCCACCTCGACAGGTGCATCGCCGGCTAGTACGAGAACGAGATGCCGTGTCCCATCCAGAAGATGATCGAGAGCTGGAGAACAAAGGGGTGGTCAGCAAGCCCACTCACCCTTCAACAGGCCCCCCCCATCTGGCCTGTGCGCAAGTCTGAGGGGGAATGGAGATTGATTGGACTATCGTTGGTGTAAATGAAGTGACGTCCACGCTGAGCGCTGCCGTGCCGACATGCGGATGGAACTCCAGTACGAAGCTGGAGTCCAAAGCTTGCGAAGTGGTATGCACATTGACATCGCCAACGCCAGTTCTTCCCAAATTCCTTGCAGCAGAGTGCAGGCCTCAGTTTGCTTCCTGGAGGGCGTGTGCAGTACACCTGGAACCGGCTGCCAGGGTGGAAGCACAGACCCCCAATCTTGCCATGGGTTGATCCAGGTGCGCGGAAAAGGTGAGGCTCCGGAACATCTTAGTATATCGATGACATCATTGATGGGGGACACAGCAGCGGAAGTATTTTTGAGAAAGGGGAGAAAATCATCCAGATTCTCCTGGAAGCTGCTCGCTAATTAAAAAGGAACAAGGAAGGACCTGTCGAGAGATCCAGTTCCTGGGAGTTAAAGTGCAAGATGGACGAGCGTCAGATCCCCACTGAGGTCATCAATAAGATCAATCGATGTCTCCACTGACAGCAAAAAGGAGACACATCTTTTCCTGGTGCCATAGGCTTTTGGAGGATGCACATCCCTGAATAAGTCAGATAGTGGGCCCTCTCTACCTTGGTGACCGCAAGAAGAACGATTTCCACTGGGCTGAACAGCAGCAAGCCTTTGCCCAAATCAAGCAGGAATCGCTATGCGGTAGCGCTTGGGCCCAGTCAGGACAGGACCAGAATAAAACAGTGCTCTACACTGCAGCCGGGAAGCATTCTGTTCTGGAGCCTCTGGCAAAAGGTGTCTGGTGAGACTCGAGGCGGCCACTGGGATTCTGGAGCCAAGCTACCGAGGGTCTGAGGCCAACTACACCCCAAAGAGAAGGAGATCTTGGCAGCTATGAGGAGTCCAAGCTGCTTCAGAAGTGATTGGGACAGAAGCCCAACTCCTCCTGGCACCCGACTACCAGTACTGGGGTGGATGTTTAAAGAAAGGTTCTCACCCACCAGCTACTGATGCTACCTGAGCAAATGGATCGCTCTCATTACTCAGCGCGCCGCATTGGAAACCCAAAATCGCCCTGGGACCTGGAAATTATTCAAATTGCCGAGCTGAAAACTTGATCCGCTGATGAAGAGGAGCAAGAACAAGTGACCCGTGCTGAGGAAGCTCCACTGTACAACAACTGCCAGACGAAGAAAACATTACGCTCTTTTCACTGATGGTTCCTGTCGCATTGTAGGGATGAACCGAAAAGTGGAAAGCAGCCCGATGGAGCCCCACACGACAGTTGCACAGGCACAGAGGAGAGGTTGGATCAGTCAATTTGCTGAATCAAAGCATCCAGCTTGGCCTGGACATTTGCTGAGAGGGAAAAGTGGCCAAAGCTCTACCTGTACACAGATTATGAATGGTAGCCACGCTTTTGGGAGTGGCTGGAAAGGTGAAAAAGGCCAATTGGCAGCGTAGGGGAAAACCATCTGGCTGCTGAAGAGGAAGGACATTGCAGCCCGGGGGAGAAGTTACCCGTGAAAGTCCGCCCATGTAGATGCCCATGTCCCAGAGCCGGGCTAATGAGGAGCACCAGAACAACGAGCAGTAGATCGAGCTGCAAAGATAGAGGTGTTCCAGATAGACCTGGATTGGCAACAAAAGGGTTGAGTTGTTCCTAGCTCGATGGGCCCATGATGCCTCAGGCCACCAGGCAGAGATGCCACATATAAGTGGGCACGAGACCGAGGGTGGATCTAAACATGGACAGTATCTCCCAGGTTATTCACGACTGTGAGACATGCGCTGCCATCAAGCAGGCAAAACGGTGAAGCCCTGTGGTATGGGGAAGATGGGACAAGTACAAGTACGAGAAGCCTGGCAGGTTGATATTACATGCCCCAGCCTCATGGCAAGCGCTATGTACTCACAATGGTAGAGCACCACTGGATGGTTGGTGACCTACCTGTGCCTCACGCCACTGCCCGTAGCACCATCTGGGCCTTGAAACGCAGTCCTTTGGAGGCATGGTACCCCAGGACAGAATTGAGTCTGACAACGGGACTCATTTCCAAGACAGCCTTGTAAACACCTGGGCTAGAGAACATGGCATTGAGTGGGGTATACCATATCCCTTAACATGCACCTGCTGCTGTAAAGTGAGCGTGTAAGGACTCTTGAAACCACCTTGAAAGCACTGGTGGGGGCTTTCAAAAACTGGGAGAAGAACCTGGCAAAAGCCACGTGGTAGTTAACACCGAGGTTCCACCAACCGAGCCGGCCCTGCCCAATCTGAGCCCTTGCACACCACAGATGGAGATAAAGTTCCCGTGGTGCATGTCAGAGGACTGTTGGGAAAAACAGTTTGGATCAATTCCGCCTCGAATAAGGACAAACCCATCCAAGGAGTTGTCTCTGCTCAGGGACCAGGTTGCACATGGTGGGTGATGCGGGAGGATGGAGAAACCCACTGTGTACCTCAGGGGAATTTGACTTTGGGAGAGAACCCCTTGTAATGTTGGGATGTCTGTATACCACTGTTTGTTGAATACCTTGCTACTGTATGTATATATGTATTGTATAGTTAGGAGATGTATGTATGTATAGTCACAGATACATGTAGGTATTAATCAAATGGTATGGAAGAAAAATTCGGGGTGGATAATGTTGTGTATGGTTTATGGGGATCTCCTTTTGTTTCCTTTCTGGGAATTTCTTTCCCATTTTTGTTGCTGATTGCCAGGCATCTTTGATGGCAGGGCGATTAGTAAAGACAATAGACCTACACCCCACCCAAACGACTACACCCACCAAACGACCTTGCTAAGTACTGGAGGGTGGGTGTGGTGTGGTGGTGGCGGTAAAATATATATACTGCCCTGCTTGGCTCAGAGGGGAGTTGGCCTGCTACCTGTGGAGCCAAGCTCGACTGCTCTTTGGTTCCTGTTTTGCTGACTGTGATCTTCTGCCTCAATCTAAGTCAGCCGGACCTGCCGCCACAGTGCTCCTGCAGTCACCGGGAATCAGGTGAGTATCTCTGTGGAGGCTGTCACTGGTTTGTGGCTGGGGCTGGTTGCTGTATTGTTGTTATTACTTATTTTCACTTTGTTATACATATTAATAAAACTGTTATTCCTTTCCCCCATATTCTTGCCGCGGAAGCCCGTGATTTTTTTTCCAAAGCTATAAGTCAGAGGGAAGGGGGGGTCATATCCACCATCCAAAGGGGGTCCCTGCCTTTACTGGCAAAACACTGTCTTTCAAACCAAGACATCTTCTTACAGAATTTCTAAGAGGAGATGAGTGATTTCTAGATCAAAGACATGGCAAAGGTAGGGATTAATTCCACCCAGCTTCACATGTCTACAAATAAAATATCTTTTGCAAACAAGTTAATTGTTTTGCATAGAGCATCAGGCATCTGCGAATTCCATCGCCCCTGGAAATGCCCTTTTTGCTTTTTGGTGGCACAGAAAGGTCTGAACCAGGTAAGACTTGACTTAAATGACTTGACTTAAATGATTAAAAGAAAATAATTCCCAATCTGAGTTGTTGCGACCACTAAGAATTAAGAAAAGAAATGGGTAAATGGATCAAGATTTTAACATTGATTTTTCAAAGAAGTTACTCCATCCCCAGTCATAAATCCCTCCCATAATCCACAAGTTCTGCCAAAATCAACAGACTTTAGAGCTTTATAAGTGATATCAGTGTGATATCAGCTAAACAGAAAGGTTTTACCTAATTTAAATTGCAAGTGAGACCTAAGGAACGTCAGGTGTGGCATAAAGCGTTTGGATGGTAATTGATTAGTGGATCTTATTGAACATGGTATTTAGTGATTTATTGCAGTGTTTGGTTAGATTTGTTGTATTGCCAAGAGGTTTTCATTTAGTGGATCATGGATTTCTTTTTTTTTTTTTTGGTATTTTTTTGGTTTTTTTTTTTTTAAATATAAAAACAGAAATTACAGAACTCTTTATGAGGCACAACAAAATCTTAATCATTGTTAATAAAAATAATGAAAACTATTTTTTTAAAAACACGATTTTAATACTCGTGTTTA
>VKON01003916.1:30109-63897 GCA_009741485.1 Malurus cyaneus samueli
GCATATATGGAGCGTATGTGTCTGTAACTTCCCAATTTTGCTATAGAGTGAAGAATTATAAAATCGTGTTTCTGGGAATCAGCTATTTGGTTAATGCGCATTTAGCATTATAGAAGTAATTAAACTTATCGACAAAAAATAAATCTTTCTTCCGGAAGTAATTTTAGAACAAAAAGAGACACATCAGCAAAGGAAATACTTTTTTTTCATTAAATAGAACCGCTCTGGTTTAAAATAATTGTGAAATCTGTTCCTTTTGTATGCACGTCAAAAGGTTTGGCTTTCACTGATTATCCTTTGCCTTTAGGAAAGGACAATTACTTCAGATATGAACTTAGCATTTCTGCTAGGACTCACTGAGATGCAATAGTACTGAGAAAACCTGCTTGGCAAACATGGCTGCTTGGGGGCAAACGTCTTCATAAATACAGAGTGTGCCATAAACATCCTTCAGAAGCAAGTAATGTTCAGCAGCAGACAATCTTTAACATATTTGATATTGTTTTCTTCTGGCTGTCCTGTCATAGTGGCGTCACAAGAAGCAAATGGGGGAGATCAATCCTGCAGGGAGCCAGAAGGAGAATTTTGTCATCACTGTAAATTACAAAGTATCTCATTTGTAGAAGTCATTGTTGAAACAAAACTGTGAGGTTACATATTACAGCCATGAATGCCCAGTTAACAATCGTAACCTCAAAACAAAAAGCCTCAAACAGAACCTCCAAAAGAAAATTTGAAATTGCATATAATGTTTCAAATACATGAATATTTTGGACAATGATCTAATTATAAAAAAATTAAATTACTGATATTCCAAATGCATATACTATCAGATACACTCATTGACTGAGATTATAAAAGAGGAAGACAGCAACTCCTTCCTGTGTCTGCAGTATTTTGTATATGTTTTGCTTTTTATTTTCACTAAGTCAAAAAAATTCACATGGTTATGGTTCTTAGCTAATTACTTGATGTTTCTTATGGGCAATGTCATGAGGATTCTCTATGTTAAAGTAATGAAAGGATAAACTAGGCCTTTAAAAGGATTGTTCAGACATTCGGTTTTGAAAAAGTTGACCTGCATCTTTAGTTTTTTATAGAAGACGAAAGTTTTATTTCAAAACTTCTGTACAGGAAATCTTATGCATAGTACAATGGATTTACATAGCAAGGCCATTGTGTGGAGGTGTCTTTAGGGGTAATATAAGCCTACTGTGTCTGCTGAGTACTTGAATAAGTTTCAAACAACATGTAATTATATGAGTTTGATAAGCAAAAAATACAGTGAATTTGTCAGCAGACAAAATTTAGAATCATGCTCTTTTTATTCTGTGCATAGGATTTGCTTGGATAGAATTACCAATCAATAAGGGTCTTTACTCAGTGCTATCTGAACTTTCATAGATACTTGCAGATTGAGAAATTTAGTCCAGAATTTATCATTACACCTTAAAAATCATGCTGAAGAACATGCATCACTATCACCCTCTTTTTTGCTTTCTTTTATGAAGTATATGTTCTTAGCCTTTATATTTCATCATAAAGAATGAGCAAATGATGCCTAAAATGAGGAAAATTAAACTGAGATATTTTCTTTACCAATCTGACTTCATGAACTGCAAAATACTTAAAAGAAAAACATGATGATGACATTAAAATCAGAGAAAACTAGGAAATATTTCTGGATTTAAGGAGAATGGATGAGTAACATGTTATGGCATTTATGCAGTGCTTTTAATATCAGTTCCTTAGGTCAGACTTCAATTGCCAAGCAGCATAGCTTTCATAAGTCTGCATCTGTGATGAATAGACCAGATGGTACAAACAGAAATAGGAGAGTTGGGGGAAAAAAAAAAAAAAAAAACCCACAAAAACAACAACAACAACAACAAAAAACCCCAAAAAAAAACAAAAAAAAAAAAAAAAAAACAAAAAACAAACAAAAAAAATAAAACCAAAACAAAAAAAAAAAACCAAAAAATCTAACTAGAGAAAAAAAAAAAAAAAGGTTTTATTCTCATACCTTGTTTAAATAACTCTATCAAGCTCTGTTTTGAAATAGATTGGTTGTCCAAGCAGGTGTCCTAAAGGTGCATCTAGGCATTTTGGAATGCCAGCAGTGCTGAAAGCAGTCTCTTTTATAGCCTTTAATTGACATACTGCAGGAGTCCAACACCGTCTCCAGAAAAATTACAGACTTTATTCACCTCACGATTAGAACAGCAGAGGGAGCTGTCAATCTTTGCAGGAACAAAGACGTAAGGGTATCCAGCTTCAGAGATGGGCATGTATTATCCAATCAATCCCAGAGCTCTACACACGGCCTGTCGGCTAGCTATTGTAGACCATCCATGTATACAGCTAAATATGGAGCTCCATGATTTCATAGCTTGACCAAGGTTACAACCAACCTTGCACAGCTCAAAATCAGCCAGAATTTACACTAACTGAGTATTAAACATTGAATCTTAGCTGTTTTTATATAATGTTGTTTAATGTAACTTAATTTAGTATGCTTTTCCATCTTATTTTGTTTGGCTGTTGATACTCCTTACAATTTTCCCTTCCCCCCCCCACAAACTTCTCATGCTTGCTGTCAAAAACTATCTATCCTACTAACATAGTATAAACTCTCATTTCTTTACTTATTTGAGTAACCAAACAGACATGGATAGTAAGGCAAATGAAAAATACATATTAGCAACAAATTGCCTACAAGTATAAAAAGATTCATATTTCCATTAAGGCGTTCATGTGAAGAAAATAAACACATATTGATGGCTTCTTCCAATTCTTCTTACCGCATTTAAATATCTGCATTCCTTTCTTTTTTGATCCTGAAGCAAACCAGGTTAGGAAGGTTTTTAAGTGAGACTATTATGCCATTATGTGGTGCTTCAGTTACAGAGTATTTAAGCATTGAAACCAACAATCATTAAATGTTAAAAGACAGATTTATTCAGTGTCAGCTCAACACTACTTGAGACATGGTGCAAATCACCCGTCTGTCTTCACTTGACTGCTAAATTTGTCCAAGGTAATCTCTTTTTTTAACCAAGCTTAGTGGTGAAGCAAATGATAGCAAAATTAGATAAGCTTTAAATCAAATAAAGTCCTGCTCAGGTATAAACAATTCTGCATTATTGTGAAATCAACTATATTTTCATTTACTTTAAAATTTATTTTGAGTTAAAATATAAATTGTAATTGTAAACTTTACTAATGAAACATATCTTTGTAAATAGTATCAAAAGTTTAAATTATAGTCAACTAGCCAAAAATGTTAACCTCAATGATCAAAAAATAATAAGTTAAAACCAATAAGCGAACTTGCAAAATCTAAGGCAGAAAATATTACCTTCTTTCTATGATGTTTATCTTAAACCTTTCAACTGTACACACACTTGCTGGAATTTTTTAAAAAAAAAATTTGTTTTTTTAATGGTAAAGAAGAATACGCATCTTTTTTGCCAAGGGGTATAGGAACTTGGCCTAGTGAATCCCATTATCTTCATACTCCAAGAAGTACAGCTCATGTTATTTTCAGCCACTTTTGCAAAAAAATGTTGTCCTTAGCATATTATGATTTGGACTATTTGGTACTAATATCTGGGCTAACATCAAAACAGCATTTTGAGCTATGTCTCAAAATAAAGGTTTTAAGGTCAAAGATGTCACAGCCATGCAGAGGCTTGTCTGCCACTGAGGAGCCATTAAACACTTGGGCACCAAGGACCATAGAATGCAATGGCTATATTGGATTTTTTTAATTGCCCAATGGTGGTGGCTATTCAGACAGAATATTCTGTTCAGTCAATATTTATTTTTGACAGCCGACATTGGCTTACATAATCAAGTGAAGTTTTGGTGCTACAGAAGTTCCTTTCACCACAGTATCAGATGCTTTAAATCAATAAGATGTATGTTAGTGCCAAGATACAGATGTTTTTTGGAAGTCATTTGTCCACAATGTTTGAGAAACTATATCCTGTCCTATTTTTTAAATGCAAATTTTAAATGGCATGCAAGGGAATATACCCTTCTATAATGTGGGTTAAACTGGAGTTCCTTTGCTTTGCTTGAAAAACCTATACAGAACTTGGAGTGTTAAGGGTTTCAAACATTTTGACAACATAGATCTTTGTCACAGCACTCTTCTGTGAGTCTGTAGCTACTCCACTTTGTCCCTGACCACTTAATTGCTAGGTGTTATTTCTCTTCTTGTCACTCTTTTTTTTCTTTTTTTTCTTTTTTTTTCTTTTTTTTTTTTAAGTTTTTCAACAAATTAAATTATGGGCACTCTGAGTCTTTGAAGCAAAATCAAATTTGTAAACAGTTAGATTCTACTATTTGAATTGGTATATGAAATTTGTAATACAACGTACTATCTACAGAATCTTCATTTCCAGAAAAATAATTACTGTTTTAAAGGTCTTCATTTTCATATAGATATTCATAAGCTGAAAAATCCCTCCTAAAAACTGGAGTTCAGCATGTAAATCCAATGTTATCCACATGCGACATTGCCTGTAAACGATGAATAATGTGAATTGAGGCACTTGCTATAAGCAGCTGCATAAAATCACTGCCTCTATCTTGATTCTTGTGCTTTATACTTTATTCAACAAAGAAAAGGCAAGCTTTTTAATGTCATACCAGAATCTGAAAACACTAGCTGTTCCTACCTTTATTGAGTTTCATGCATGTATATTCGAATTGACATTCAACATTGAGGATTAAATTACTGATTTTATATATATATTCATATATATGTAGTCATATTCAATGCAATACACATTTAAGTAATTTTTATGTAACATGAAAACTTGTACAGACCAGCTGTAATCTCCCTGAAATGTTAACTTGGTATCAAACTGTATTCCAGTAGTATGTGCTTCATCTTCAAATTCTTCAACCGATACCTCCTGTATCAATGGCCTTATTATCTTTTCCCTATCATATTTTCATAATTTTAACAAAAGATTTTGATTTCTGACCTTTTCTTTTTCTAACCTTTGTTAAATTTAATTCCAAAATTCGATTTAAATTTTGTTCTGTCTTATATTTTTAAAATATTTAAAGTCTTTCCCCCCCCCCTTTAAAAATAGTCACTAGCTTGAATTGCTACACTTGCTGGCAACGTTTTCCTACTCTTTGTTTTTAGCTTTTTCATAGTTTCGTTCTAGTTTAATTTTTTCGGTGATTTGAATATATATGTCCCCATTTCTTCAGCTGGTTGTGAATCTTGTGGGTTTTAATAAGGAAGTGCACAGAAAGACCCGACAGTGAAAACATCAGAGTTAAGGGCCTCTTGGATGCCTTTCCCATCTCATCATGCTCGTACACTGATTACAGAGGTTATCGTGAAGAGGATGGATAACTGCAGCGTAGTGATGTGGATATCTGTCTGGAGGCTTTCTAGCTCAGATTCTTCTAAAAGAACTACTAGAGTTTGATTGCCCCTGGAGGTAGATGGGGCAGAAGGGAAAAGGAAGAGAAAAGGAAAAAAAAAAAAAAAAACCAAGAAAAAATAAGGAAAAAGAGAAAGAAAAGGGAGAATGGGAAAAAAAAAGGAAAAGGAAAAGAAAGGAAAAGGAAAGGAAAAGGAAAAGGAAAAGGAAAAGGAAAAGGAAAAGGAAAAGGAAAAGGAAAATATTATGAAGAAGTCATTGCATCAAATCTGAATTTTTTGGTTTCTCTTGAGTCATCACTGGGTACCTGTGGTCATTCTTGCTCTGTCTTCTTTCTTACTTGAACTCAGCAATGTCCTCTTCACAAGACTGAAATAACTCAGGTCCCACAACATTTGCTTGGATGGCCTGTGCTCAAGGTGCAGCCAGTTCACCAGCATCTATGAGACTCGCTCCCATACATCAGTGTCTATAACACATGGGAGAGCCCCAGCCTGAGCAAAGTGCTGAGGCTTGTCTCAGGGTTCCAGGTCGGTAGGGCAAAATCCATTCCCAGGCCTCATGGCAGCACCCTGGCTCATGTATTTAGAAAGGGTAGGTTATCACTTTAGGAATCTTTTGCCCATCTCAGTTCCATCACCTTAACTAAGCCTGTAGAAGGAGAGAGCATCTTAAAATGGATATTAAAAACAAGTTCCTAATACTATCGAAATACTTAAGATGGATTGACACAACTCTTGTTATGGCACTACTGAAATTCATAAAAAAGCAGTTTTCAGTCTGTAAAGTCCTTTTGTTAAGGAAAATTCAAATTGCAGTAGTGGGCATGTCCATGAAGCATGTGCTTAAAATGAAGGTATTCTCTCCATCTGAACTGATACTTCCATATGGACTAACACAGATGTGCTGAAATACTTACCTCATTTAAATCACAGAAGTAATACAGCTGCATCAGTGTGGTATTGTACCTAAAGAGGACTTGAGAGAGAGATGGAGAGAGATTTTTCACAAAGTCACATAGTGAGAGGGTAAGAGGGAATGGACTTGAACTGAAAAGAGTTTAGTAGCTATTATAAAGAAATCCTTTGCTGTGAGGGTGATGAGGCACTGGAACAGGTTGCCCAGAGGGGTTGTGGACTCTCCATCTCTGAAGGTTTTCAAGACCAGGCTGGATGGGAGTCTCAGTAACCTGGTCTAGTGGAAGGTGTCCCTGCACGTGGCAGGGGCAGAGATAATCTTTGAGATTCCTTCAAAATTTAGCCACTCTATGATTTCATAGTTCTATGAATTTTCCTCTTAGACAATTAATACAAGAAATCTAGAGTATTGACAGAAACAGTTTCATTACTTAAGGTTTTATATTTCAAGGAAGATTTGGTTTCTACCATTGCTAGTTCTCATTTGCAGCAGTCACAAAACATGCCCAAAAACATACTCAGCTTTACCGTATATGGAGACACTGTATAGGCTATTGGAAATTCTGATTTAGATATAACGAGTGCATTTTGATGACTGCGGGACATCAGAGTTCTGAAACTCTGTGACAGTATTCTCTTGCTTTTTCCTGTGTTAAAACTGAGTACTTCCTTAATGAACATCTAATGAAACGCATTAGCAAATATGTTCTTATATGTTGATATCCCCTAAATTAAACACTTTACATCAATTTTGAGAAAATTTTCCTTTATTTTATATTGGTAAAAGCATTTAAAAATCATTTCTTCAATCTTAACCATACATCAAAATCTTGACAAGTGTAAACTGATGTGGTCACAAAAAATAAAAATATAATCTATATGACTCATCCAAATTTACTTTAATACTTTCATTCAGGCATTTTAGTCCAGATTATTTTAAATTATCCTTATTAAGAGGACAAAAAAATTTATTCTCAGTACAATTTATGTCAGGATTGAGAACTTCATGACCTGTTCTGAGAACACTCTCAGATTCTGAAAATTGTTTGGAGAATGATCATACCTTTCTTTATCTTCTGAGGCTTTTGCAGTTAAATTCTTTATATAACCAGTACATTTTGAATTGATACCCTTTTTATTGTCTCAGTAAGAATGATTTTGCTATTATTATGAACAGTGGCATACAAAATATTAGAATTATTTTTTTTGTTGTTTTTTATTTTTGTTTGTTTGTTTGTTTTGCTTTTGTTTTTGTTGTTGTTGCTTTTTTTTAGAGGAACTATGAAGATTTACTCCTCTTCTGGAATGAGTGACAGTAAAAGCAGTTTGGAATTTGACAAATGATCTGAGACCCACAGCTTTAAAATTACAGTAATTCCAACTGAAAAGGTGTAATTTGATCCTGTAGTAAATTGTCTGCCTTAAAATTAAATGTGCACATTTTATGTGCACATCCAATGCATTACAAGAACAGTAAATTCATTATAATGAAATACTTTTTTAAAGTGTATTGTTTTTTATTTTTAAGTCTTAAAATTAGTTCTACGAGGTTGAAATACAATTTATGAGAATAGAAGTCAATCAAATACACTGTTTTTGATCAGAAAGAGCACTAATATGTCCATTTTCTTCCTGTGCTACTCCTAAGCTGATTGAACAGGATTATAGTGTTTTGGAGGCAGAGGTTGTGGTAATAGTGAGCTAAGTATTTGATGTGATACAGGGTACAGTCCATCGGTGTCTGTCTATGCATATCCTTTGGAGCTTGAAGAAATTCCTAGAAGAGGCTTTGGGTAACAACATAAGAAATGGAAGTGTTCCTCACATTAATAATGTCTCATGTTTAGCTTTCTTATTCAGTGGATGAGTTAGACATTTAAAGAAGAATATTTCTGAAATGAAAGCAAATTGTATAGTCAGGCACAGGTGCCCTGTTGCATCAACACATTTTTTTATGATAGAAAATTATCTTCAGCAAACATATTTTCTTTTTACTATTACAAGGCTCTGCGCATATATTTTATGACCTTAACTAATGGAAGATTTTTGGTAAGTGCATAACCAGACATCTTGTAATTGAGAAAATTTATATGGAAAGAATAAAAGAAAATGTCAATCAGAAAGGCCATTTGGACACTCAAAATTATTCTGGCACATTCAGGCTTGTAGAACCTCACTTTTCAGAAGATTTTGGGAGCAACTTGTAATCTCAGTGTCTAATGTTGGTGTTGTGGTCAAAGTTGACAATTTTCGTAACAGTTTGCCATGGTCTAACCCCAGCTAGGAGCCAAAGCCCAAGCAGCCATTCACTTGTACTCCCCACCAGCAAGAGAGAGGTGGGGACAGAATTGGCAGGGTAAAAGGAAAAAAAAACTCAGATGTGGACATAAAGACATTTTAATTGGGAAAAAAAAAGCTGTGCACACAAACAAAGCAAAACAAAGAATTAATTCAGTGCTTCTCATGGGCAGGCAGGTGCTCAGCCATCTCCAGGAGATCAGGGGCCCATCAAGGTAAAGGTGACTTGGGAAGATAAATCACTCCAAATGTCCTCCCCACTTCCTCCTTCTCCCTCACACTTTATACACAGAGTATGATATACACAGTTGTGCCCTTTGGTCAGTTGGGGTTCCTGTCCCAGCTGTGTCTCCTCCCAGCCTCCTTAATACCTCCAAATTCTTCACCAGCCTGGCAGTAAGAGAAGCAAAAAAGGCCTTGGCTCTGAGCAGCCCTGCTCTCTGTTATCAGCTCTGTGTTCAGCACAAATCTGAAACACAACTACTGTGAAGAAAATAAACCCTACTTCAGCTGAAACCAGCATATGATTACATCAAGAGATAGAAAAAAAAATTAAATAGTGAAGTCAAAACTAAAAAACATATTTCCAGCTAGAATTGATGTCAAATTGCTTTTCTAGGAGAATTAAATAAAATTAAGATATAGGTAATATAAATGGCTTTTAATAACAGATGATGGTTATCACTGGAGAACAAAATTTCATGTTGTTTTGGGGTTTGTAACAATTTAACAAAGGACATTTGGTCTGCAATTCAGATGAACTATTTTTCTTTTGTAATGGTATGAGTTATAACTGCAGCTGAGATCCATGAACACAACTATTTCCTAATTCACCCAGCTTCATAGGCCAGGTGGGCCTTGTTTTCCTAATTTAATAAAAGTAAAAGAACCTTTCTAAGGCAATTAATGAAAGGAGTATTTGGAAAACAGAAGACTATGAGAGATTCCACAAGGAATCTCAGGCAGTTTAGCTGCTTAAGAGACAAACAAAATTGAAAGCTGTGAAAGATATTTATTTCCACAATATTCACGAGTCTTTCCACTCTTAGACTGATGTTAAATTGAGAAGAGCTGGTTCCCCCTGTATAAATGCTTCTATAGACTTTCAGTTACATGGAACTAGTTTTTTATCCCCTTAAAATGTCTGCGATTGACTGAAGACTAATAATTTGGGTTTTGAAGGCTGAGAGGCACACACATGATGGGAAGTTGCTTGGACAGTTTCCGGAGGGGCTGTTAACACTAATTTTCTGAGCCCTAGAGGTGATAATCACAGAACAACCTTTCCTGCCTGATGGCTTTAATCTATAAAGGGTTATGTGGTCTGGGATGAAATAATCTGAAAAATCAACATCTTGCCCACAGCACAGTGTAAGGGCCGTGATGAGCAGAAGCATTCCTGCTGGGTCTTCCTCAGTAAAGCTTACCTAACAACATACCTACAGTTAAGAATCAGTTTTCCACCTGAATACCCAGCTCATTTTTGCTGGCTTTGCAGAAACACTATGTAGAGCTTATCTCTTCTTTTTGCTTTCCTTTCAGACTCTTCAAAATATACTGGATGAAGGTGGGTGCATTTTTTTCTTTTATTTTGTTCTTTGCACAAGAGTGAAAGCCTAGACAACAAGGTGGCTTCAGACAACAGAACTCAGTAAACTTTGTAGATATGAAGAGGTTATTTTAAAACAAATAAAAATTACTGAGGTTTGTTTTAAAGCTGTAACAGACTCGCTTAAAAACATACATATACAATATGCAAGAATATATGATCAGAATGTATGCCCTAGTTCAATTAATATACTCCAGTTCTGCAATTAAGAAAAAAAAAAGTATGTGTTTGAAACGAAATATAAAAATGTATCTATTTGAAACAGATCTATTGAAATGTTTTCAACACTTACTCCTAAAGGTTTTTAGATTGCCAAAATAATAACTTACATATCAAAGAAAAAAAATAATAATTCTTCTTCTCTACCTTACCTGCCAATTCAGACTTGGTTTCTCATCCATGATATATTGTTCATTTTTTCATCATAGTAGATTTTGTCACTATAATATATTTTTCAGTACTGTGTCTTACTGAAGCCTTGTTTTACATTATCAGGATTTTGTAGTTTCTGTTTTTATTGGGAAACTCTTCAACAATGGAAGAACAGTAATTGCTAGACAATATTGTCAGTGGTTTGTTTACGCTTGCTTTCTGACTACAGGAAAGCCATTTTTTTCCACATTCAACCAGAAAATCCCATTTTACTGATCAATCCCGTTTGAAGTTTTGCAATCTCATTCTACCAAACTTTAAAGGTTTGAAATGTTGTGAGGTCTTTTAGAGAAATAAGTAACCGGTAGGAAGGAAGAAGATAAATATACTCAAATGGTCTCATGAATTAAAATTCCTTCAATAGTCAGAATATTCAATCCTTCTGGAAAGCTTATATGATTGAGTAGTTGGCATAAGGATTCTGAGAGTAGCAATCTCTTATCAGAGAAAGATTTTAAAATAACCAGTATACCGCAAATTTTATTCCTATTACAACTTTTCATTTGCTATACCTCATCAGTTCATTCACCTTGAGAGAAGAAAAATCTTCTTTCACTTAAACAAGTTCCATTCCTTTTAATTCATTGATTTTTCTTTTTACATGACCTGCCATTAATTTATTTCGGTAATTGTTTGTTTTATAAAACATTATGCAAAAAAACAAAACAAAAGCAAATAAAACTTTCCTTAAAATAATCATAATAATAATGCTATTAGAACTTTCATAATGCTTTCTTTTAAACATTGGATTAGCTGTATTTTGCATTTTATATTATCCAGAACACAAGTGTATTGTTTCATTCTAAAACAGCACAATAATACCATTCTTGTTTCATCAGAGATGCACAAGGCTTCTAATGTCCCCTGCATTTCTATGTTCTGTGCTTGAAATGTTGCCTGTGGTTTCTGTAACTCCAGAAGTTTAATTCATCTTCAGCCAATCCTGAAGATGTTCTGCTTTCATTTCATGGTGTTTTGTTTTTAATACATGGTTTTATTGTAAATAAGTTTCCAAAAGCTTTTTCTTTCCATTTGCAATAACAAAAGGATATGTGATGCATGATGCATGATTATGTTATCATTTATATCAGAGCATGCAAAAAAATGCTGACATTAAGTGTATCTGATACAATATCCTGATGAGTCAAGTAATTTTAAAAGGTGCAATTTATTTTATAAATTCATTACACAAAGCACAGTGCCAGAGGCTTTCCAAGATGTTATGGTATTATTTTCTTATGACAACAGCTCCAGTACTAGCATTGCTATTAGAATAGGAACATATAAAGTAGAAATATTGAGCGTTTTTGGCTGACATCTGATCTTTTTGTTATAAGAAATTCCAAAAGTATTCAGTAAAGAAGGGAATTTTACCATTCTCTGCAGAGAATGTAAATTACTTTCGTTGAAAAATGCATGAACATTAGTTCACGTGCTAATTATTGATCACAGATCGAAGACACGGTTTAAAAC
Source organism: Malurus cyaneus samueli (assembly GCA_009741485.1). NCBI lineage: Eukaryota > Metazoa > Chordata > Aves > Passeriformes > Maluridae > Malurus > Malurus cyaneus. The sequence goes on from VKON01003916.1 coordinate 42,250, forward strand.
AGCACAAGCACTTTGGAAATTATTCCCATGCCTCTTTTGTTTTACAAAAAATCCTAATGAGGTTATGAAAATTGTGCTACACAGCAGCACAACTCTTAGGCGTATGTACTTGCAGAATTCATGAATCAGAATGAATCATTGAATTTGTGGATTGAGAGACAAAAAGAACACTATTAGTAAAGCAAAATGCATTTTCTTTTCCAATTTATGGTAAATCAACTAAGATTAAATATTGCCAGGCTATAATGATGCAATTCAGAATTCAAGTTCCAGTTCCATCCAAGGACATTGGTCATAGAGTTTTCTTGCATTGTGGTTTTATCTAAGTGTAAATATTTCTGCACATTTAAATTTCTGCATTTCATATAATCTACTATGAATGAAAGAAAATGGCTGCTTGGTCACCATCTTTTCCAAATTTCTCTTTTAGGAGGTACCTTGCAGTACCTTATGGAGACACAATGAAGAATGTTCTCCCTGTAGGTCTTTCATATTTCAAACCTTCAGTCTTTCTGCAGGTTTTGGCCTGATCTATTCAAATATAGCTTTTCTTTTAATCTCTAAAGGCATTGCAGTTGATCATAAATGCTATAGGTACTTAGGGGCTTTTAGATGTGCAGATTATTCTGCAGACACAGATGCACACTAATGAAATTTTATCAAATATACAGCAAATATTTATGCAGAGCATTTTTCAGAATATTTTTATCATTCACAACCATACTGGGAAATTTATGTGTCCAGTTAATTATGTTATGTTAATTATACTATAATGAAATATTTTTTCTATAAAGAATTTTAGAATGTTTTTTGTAACCTTTAGTGAGACTAACAGAAAGATATTTGTGTTACAAATGACATTGTTTTACTTTGTAATTACAGTTTTTCCACATATTTGAAAAAACTCCTTCTTTTTCTATTTTGTGCTTTTGGTACATTTATGTATTCAGAAACACTTATCAATCAGAGGTAACTGAAGCTAGATCAGGCTTTACAAACAAAACACACTATAAACAACACACATTCTGGTGAACATCTCAAAATAATTAAGACTTGAAATGAGGTCTGATCTGATTGTTACTAGTTGTAGAGTAGAATACTTATAAAATAAATCTAAAGAGGCTTTTTTAATTTGTTTACATGTTGCTGAACTCAGATAAGGGAAGTGCAATACAAACTAATTTGCTAACAATTCGTGAGCTGAAAACTTGCTTTTAATGTCTAGAAAAGCAATCAAGAGCTTTAAATAGAACAACTGTAGATTTTATTAACTTTTCCTTCTGGAGTTCAGCTAAATTACTGAGTAAAAAAAAAAAAAAAAAAAAGAGGGGCTTATTTAATGGAATTCAGTGGTTACTATTTTGATTACAGACAATTTAACATGCAAAATTATTTCCTGAATACATTATACCAGTAATTTTGCACCATTCCTCAGGTACACTGATGAACATTGTTTGGCCAGTTGCATAGACAGCAATATGAAGTGGATGTTTTTTTACAAAATTTATTAAATAATGAAACCATTTATTATCATCTAGTACCAACATATAAGGTCGATTCCTTCTGAGTACAACCTCAAAAATATTGAATTGCATAATACTTTGGAGTTTAATACTGGTGGGTTTTTTTTTTGTTTTTTTTTTTTGTATTGGAAATTTCTTTCTGAATTCTTACAGGGAATCGTATGCATCACTTTGTGCAATCCTGTTCACAGTTAAAATTTTCAAGTTTAAGAGATTTACTAAATTTGAAATATGATTTACATCTTCTTCAGGGGTTTGGACGAGTTTTATTGTTGTCATCTTGTTGTGGTTTTCTTTCTGCTACCTCTTTTTGTCTGCTTCTATTGGCTCAACATCAGTCTGTCTAAACTGTCTCTCAGAACAGCTGCCCCTTCTCTTGTCACTGATGGGGGCTGATGTTGGGAGAGGAAGCCTTTATTCAAAACTCAGTGCAAAAATGAGCCTGTCCTTCCAGTGTTCGTCAACCAACCCCAAAAGAACCATAAAAAGTCCTCTAAAATTTAATCATTCATAGGCACTGTTCTACATTGTGCTCAGAATGAGAATGAATCAGCAAATGCAGCAGAACTGAATTAAAAAAATGAACAGCCACAAAAACAAAACAAATAGAAGTCTCAGAAAAAAAAAAAAAAAAAAAAAAGAAAAAAAGAAAAATTCCAAATCTATTCTGGGCGGAAAGAAAACACCTAAGAAGATACTGGCATCAGTTTCACAGACAGTGTGGACTGTTGAATGAATATGTGGTGACAGACAGGAAGAATGCTCAAAAGTTATGAATAAAATGAGATATATTATGAACTGAGAGTTTTCAATGCCTGACACTGTCTGCTCTAAAAAAGTGAGTACGCCTTACCAGAGATGGAACTGGGCAAAGAGGTGTATCGAGAACAGAGACGTTGCTATGTATAGCATTAAGAATTGCCGTGGAATATTCAGTGGTTGAGCTCCCACTCTGACAGGTTTTGCTAAACCAGTTAACAGGTGTGAATGCCCATGAATATCCAGTGTTAACTGATCTATGTGCTAGAGGAAGCTACAGACTGCAAATTAAACTCTTGACGTCCTTATTACAGAGCAGGAATTGTTGAGGAAGATAAAATTTGGACCATAAAGTTAGGGTGCAGAAATACATGAACCTATACTAGTAAGAGTATATATTATTTGTAAGTGCACAAAACCAAAAAAGGTTGAACTTGAGGTCTGTTTTCCATGTAATAGGCAGGAATAACAATCTAAAACAAAGCCTATCTTTTAATTGAAATCTCTCTATCCCCTATCATAAATAAGGTGGCAAAATGCTATCTAGAAAACGTCTAGGAAAAATAAAATATTAAAAAATATGAAAACAATATTTCTACAATGGCCAGCCTCTAAGAAACTTATTCCTCACTGCTAGGAAAGATGATAGTACTCAGTGCAAAGTAATTTATTGCTTGAAAGGGATTTGGAAGTCATTATAACACATTTTAGATGTGACATTATGAGGATACACACAATACATGCCAGTGACTGAGGCATGAGAACATGCCAGTTACATGAACTGGGTGTCCAAGAGAGAATGTATGTTGGGAAGAATAGGGAGAGAAAATATGTTAAATCTCAAAAGATGTCAGTGAGATCCTATTAAAAGTCTGAAAGAAATTTAGGTTTGGTTTATTTAATTTCATTTTGGTCTTTTATGCAGAGAACTATATACTCATCATAAACTAATGCCCCTTTTTTAGGAGGTGCTGTTTTGGTAAGATACTCCCTAAGAAGGCCTCACTGAAACCCATTAATTTGTTTTATGAAGTAAAGAAGTCCTGCTCTTTTGAAGGAGCATTATTGAACAGTTTCAATTACTCAGTGCCAAGTGACATCTTGGGGATCATAGTGCAGCCCATTGCAGGAGTCACAACTGAAAAAATTGTGTGCCTCTTGTCCATGCAGATATATCTCCCAAAAACTGACAAGGAAAATGGCAGTCAAGAAAGAGAAACAATTGAGATAGTGCCAAGCAAAAGAGGTTTCTGTAAAAAAGTAAGACAAAGGTTTCTGTATGCGGAAAAAAAGGCCCACCTCTAACTATCAGGAAGGTTTTGAGATGCAGTGAGAGAGCAGTCCTATTCATAAGGGAAGAGCCATTGGATTTATCAATGACAGGCGAGGGACAACAACAAAAAAAAAAAGCACAGTGACTATGAGAGACCAAAAGAGTAAGAATACACTTGAAAAGGCACGAAAACAGGGCAGGACCAAGGCAGTATAGACTACATTCGTTAACTGATCTCATACAAGCAAAACAGAAAAAAATAAAGTCAGAAAAATACAGAAGGCATAAAAAGACAGTCCAAGAAAACTGTACAGAAAAAAAGAAAATTTCCTGGTTCCAACAGCAAAAATACAAACAAAAATACAAACAAAAAAAATACAAAATTATAAAGAATATACGTACAAACATATATGATACCAATTGTAAACAACAAAAATACAAACAAAATACAATACAGCCAACGTAAAATCTGCCTTACAAAAATTCTCTTCTCTTTCTTTATTCTTTCTATATTTATTTTATTAATTTTTTTTAATTATTTTCTAAATATTTATTTAATTATTTATTTTATTTTATTTTATTTATTTATTTAATTATTTTAGTTTTATTTATTTATTTTCCTAGCAAAAGTTCCAGAAAATTCAGCCTAGGTCCAGCTGAATTTTGAGTTCAGATCAAAGAAAAGGTTCAAAGAAACACAGGGTGTAAACCTCAGCCAGGAATGTGTGAACTGCTAACCATGAACCAAATTAGGCACATGAGGACAAAAAAACATCAAAGACTAGGTAAGCATGGATTCACCGAGGGTAAGCCATGCTTAACTAACCTGATAACCTTCTGTTATGACTGGCCTTGTAGGTGAAGTAAGAGCAATGAATATTTTCTGCCTAGACCCCAGTGAGCTTTTCTATGCTGCTTCCCGCAAGATTTCCTCAGACAGCCTGATGAAATATGTGAGCACTGGAATAAGTGAGTATAAGGTGACAATGATCGAGAACTCTTTTGGTAAATATCCATGAAAGAATAAGATGCCAGGGTCACAACATGCCTCAATATAAGGCAAAACTGTTTAACAATGAGCATGACCAAGCACTGGCATTGTTTTATCAGAGAGCCTGGGGAGTCCTTGGAAACACTCAAAAGTTTTCTGGTCTTGCTCCTGGACAAACAGGCTCTGGGTGACACTGCTTGAGAAGAAATGGGCCGAGCTACTGAAGTAATTTCCAACATCTTCTAACCAGTTATTCATGCAAAAGTTTGAAGGAAACATTTTACACCTAATGAATTTGCAGTTTCTAATAAGCCATTTCACTGGATAAATTTGGTAACAGACCAGGGTAGGCTGGTGATAAGAGTCAGGCCTCTTTGCAAGGTTCCGTACTTCAAATTTCTACTTCCAAAATACTACTACTTGCTATCACAAAATAAAAAGCTGTAAAGGAGACAACCCCAAAGGAACAAAAAAAGTTACCAAAAAAATTTGAAAATTTTCATGGAAGTTGAAGAGAGAGGAGCAGAATTCAGAAAAGAAGCATTTGGGGATGGTCATAAATAACAAGACAGTCTGAAAGCTATCTTCAGCATCTCTAGAAATACTTTAATAAGGACCCTTGTTTTGGAAACATAAAGACACTTCTTTTTATTAGGAAAGTGACAAGGTACATTAAAACAAGCTGGGCTGTAGACAGGTGTGACACTGTGGGGAGTCATTAAATGAAGCAAACCCAGTATATGACACCTGGCAGCCCTGAGAGTGCCTGCTGTCTTTTCACAGCAGAGGAGAAGGAGGTAGAGAAAACCAAACCACTTTCATTGCTTAACATTTGGTCTTCAGGGTGAGGTAATAAAGCAGACAGTGAACTTTTAAGTGATTTTGACAGTACAACTATTGCTATTAGTAAAAATAATTAACTATTTAGATCAAATTTAATGCCAATATCTGTTAATCCCCAGAGGAAAATAATTGTTTGACAGTCTGTAAGAGGTCTGTTTGTAGACTGTCAATAGACTATGTAACTCTATGAAATAGTATGTCAAGCAGAAACAGCTCTCTAGGAAAGAAACTGTAGTCTTTTCTGGATTAAATTAAAACTTCTCTTTTGGACAATTGAGCTTAGTTCTAGGATAAGATTCACACACTTAAATTTTATTTAATTTTTCCTCATAAATATTTATATATATTTATACTTATATACAATATGCATGCTACAGATAGCTATATCTATCATATTTAAACTACTTTTTTCTTGGTATTTATAAAGCTGATACTGCTTTGCCTAGTTTGTTTTCATGGTTAGTTTGCTTTTTGTTTTGAAAGAACAAGAGGAAATGGCCTTAACTTGCAAGAGGGAAGGTTCAGCTTAGATATTAGAAAACATCTTTCACTTTTTCACTGAAAGAGTGTTTAGACATTGATGTAAGTTACCAGGCGGTGAGGTAACTGTCTCTGGAAATATTCAAGAGTCATCTGGACGTGTCACTTGAGGATATGGTTTAGGGGTGATTATGGTGCTGCTGGGTTGACATTTGGACTAGATGATCTTGAATAACTCTTCCAATTCTGTGATACTGTGAAGTTGCTGAAGTTCATTTTGTCAAACTCCTTGACAAAACACAAAACTCAGGTTACAAAATCTCATCACTGAAATTTAAACCATTTGAATAAAATATATTTATAATCATTACTTTTTTGAAATAGACATGTAACGCAGCCAAATTTGATTTTTAGAAACAGGTAAAAGACATAGGTTTAAATATTATCAGTAGTACATAAAATATACCCTTTATTTGGAGTGTTAGTAATAATCCTTTTATTACTAATAATGCTTCCAACAGTGTCAAGGCTTTCTCTCTTTCCAGTCTGCTGTCCTCATTCCCACACTGAATAGGTTGGGTTTAAGCAAGAGATTCAAAGGGAGACAGCTGAGACAACTAATCCAATTATTGAACATGGAAAGAAAATAAACTTCAGATAAAGGTGGAAGAGTGGGTGTTGTCCATGGTTATAGTAATTTCCTTGCCAAATAACTATTACACATGCTCAGACACTGCTTCCCTGGAAGTGACTAAACATATCCCTGCAATGGGAAGTAGTGACTGCATTTCTCTTTCTGTTTTGCTTGCATGCACACGTTTTGCTTTAGCTATTAAATTTTCACTATCTCAATTCCTGAGTCTCCTCACCTTCCATTTTCCCCCTTTTCTTCAGGAGACAGAGGTTATCAAACACATACTGGGTTTGCACGAAAACTTTGGTTCATGGGAAGGTCACATGAGGGCTTCTATGAGATGCTGACAGAAACTTTCCTGGTGTGACAGTGCCAATGCCTGCCAGCACCAAGGCAATCCCACTACTGGTCAAGGATGAGCCCACCAGCAATAGTGCTAACTATTAACCTTTGGGACAATATATTTAAGAAAGGAGGAAAAAGGTACTGACCAAAACTAAATTGCAGCGAAAGTAAGGAGTGAGAATTTGTGAGAAAAACAGCTCTGTGGGCACCAACGCCAGGGCAGAAGAGGGGGAGGTGCTGCAGGCACAGAAGCAGAGGCTTCCCTGCAGCTGTGGTGAAGGCCATGGTGAGTCTGGCTGCCCCTCTGCAGCCCATGGAGTCTCATGGTGGAGCAGAGATCAACCTGCAGCCCATAAAGTTCCCATGCCAGAGCAGGTGGATGTGCCTGAAGGAGGCTATCACCCACTGGAAGCCTGTCCTAGAGCAGGCTGGTAAGACCTGTGATCCCATGGAGAGAGGACCCCATGCTGGAGAAAGTTTTCTGACAGGTCTTGCAACCGAGTGAGGGACCCACACTGGAAAAGGCTGTCCCTAAAGAACTGCATCCCAGGAAAGGGACCCCTGTTGAAGCAGCTCCTGCAGGCCATGGGGAGGATTCACATTCAGGAAGCTGACGGGGGCTGTCATCTGTGGGAGACACCGTGCACTGGAGCAGGGGAAGGCTGTGCGGCGGAAGGAGCAGCAGACACAATGTGTGATGAACTGACCACAAGCCCCATTCCCTACCCCCCTGCATTGCTGATAGAGAGGAAATGGGGAATTTCAGAGTGAGGTTGAGCCCAAGAAGAAGGATGGGATCCATGGAAGTTATTATAACTTTAATTTCTCATTATGCCACTTTGATTTGATTGCTAGTAAATTCAATTAATTTCTCCAAGTTATGCCTATGGCAGCAAATGGTGATCTGTCTAATCTCTCCCTGACCTTAGCTCAGCCTATGAGCTTTTGGTCATAATATCTCTCCCCTGTTGTTACAAATGGAGATGAGAGCTTAGACAAGTCCTGCCTTTGACTCTGATTTCTGGCAGTTGGAGGTGACCAGCACCCCAAATGTCTCTTGTCTTCAAGTTCTTAATAATGGATGAATTAAAAAATGAATTATTTATTGAATAGACATAAAATTAACAGATGTAAGACTCCTAACAGACTACTTACTATGCGGGATGAAACAAAAAGAATAACTCGTAGGTAAAAAACATAGTGCATGATAAAAAGGTACCTATATTACAGCCAGCAAATAAATAGTATAGATCAGGATTTAGTGTGACTTAATAGCAAATTGGATGATGGATTACACATAGAATTATTTCACTCAATTCCCAGGAAAGTATCTATAAAAATTGCGTCCAAACTTCAAAGAGAAGTCCTACATGTTTACAGGGTTTGTGTAGGAGTGTCCTGCTCTGTGAAAGTTTGTGTAGCTTTTATAGTTTGTAAAGTGAACTGTCTCTCAGTCAGAAATTCCACTTTATCTCCCCACGTCTTGTTCTCAAGGCCAGCAGTTTATAGGGAATTCCACCCCTGGCACAAGAGAGAAATAACTCACTAACCAGGGCAAGCTGGCCTTGTTACGTCATCAATTCATGTCAGGGGGAAGAATGTCCTGAGCTATCGCACCCGCTGATGGACAGAGCAGATATGCTCTTCTGTGGCAGGGGGAAATTCCTGCCACCCCTGTTCAACCAGGGAGGGGAGTGCTAAAGCTGATTTGGTGAGCCCCTTGTGTCCAGCCAGAGTCAATCCACCACCTAAAAACTACATGACTGTAGCTCAGGTCAACCCACCACAGGGGCTTTCATGCTCTTCGTGCCTCTCTGCTTGACAGTCCATGCAGTTTCTGTCTCCCTCTGCATTAACTAATCCCTACTCACTGATGTTTAAATTGGTGTTATAGACACACCACATAATTAAGCCTTTAACACTCATATTCAAAACCAGTTTTAAAAATACAGTGTCATGGAGTGATGGCATAAAGATAGCACAGGTGGTGATAGTCCCTAATGAGATTTCTCATTAATCTGGTCATGGAGATCAGCCCTGAGAGCTCTTTGTCAAGATGTTGTAACTAAAAGGCTGATTTCCTTCCCCATCTTTCTTCTGTATGATAGACTTTCACTATTTGGATCCAATCTTTTACTCACACTATTGCTTAGCTTTGTCTTTTGTCAGTCATCCTAACTAGGGTCCAGCAGGAAGTTCTGCCTAAAAGAAAGTCCTTGTCCTTTATCTGCACTTTCTTCTTTCTTTTGTTACTTGGATGTACACTTGCACCCATCTTTCTTTGCTGCTGGGGTGTGGTGACCTTGCTCACACGTTTAAGTAATGTTTTTTAATTGTGCCTGGCTGTTTCAAGACTGTGAAACAAAATGATGTAATACTGTTTTCAGGTAGTGTCGGGGACTGAAATGTTAAATACTTTCATGTAGGACTTTTTGCATTTCATAGCAAAACTCTATAAAAGTTGCAGAGAAAACCACCAAAATCCTGACTGGGGCCCTGGCTATACTGCTCACTGCCCACTGATCAAAGATAAGAAAAATAACAACTCAGATCTGGAAGAGGATATATTCACAGAATGATCATGCTTAAATTCTTTCGGGGTGGAGACACAGCCCCAGGGATATCAGCTGCCAGGCCAGCACAGATCCTCACACCAAAGCAGGGGGAAGTTTTGGGTGTGTGGTGAGAAAGCCTGTGGTCTGAGGCAGTGAATGCCCACCCTCCTCTGTGCAGAGCAGCCCAGCTGTGGGGACCCTGCACCCCAGGAAAAGCTCATCCATGTGAAGGACAACTGAGGGGGTGTCACAGCCCATCAAAGGCATCCCAGGGGGTTCCCAGACCCTGCACCAGAGATGATGCAACACATTCACAGGGTTGCAAGGGACAGCGTGAAAACCCAGCCCACTCAGGAGACAGGAATTCCCACCTGCACAAAATGTACATTAATCCGTGGAGTCTATATCGGCCAGCATTGCAGTGCAGCAGCAAGGAGACCCTCACGCACACAACCACTGGATGAAAACAATGAGATGCATGAACCCAGAAGGGTGTTAGTTTCCAACCCAACCCCTACTTTCTCCCTGCCCCCCATCGCCCCACAACACACACTTCTTCTATTCCCCTTTAATCTTCATCTTTCTTTCTCTTTGCCTTTTTTCCCATTAAATATTTCAATTTTCTTTTGGCATCAACATCTAACCTTGTTTCATTTTAATTACATTTTTTTGAGTGTATTTCAAACTTTTTGGGGTTGGATCTTTGGTTTATTTACAGAGACTTAGTTTTTTTCTGCTCTTCTGTGTTTAAACCATTCTGTAAAAGATATATAGGTCATGAACACAATACGAACTATAAGTTCAAGAAAAAGTAATAATATAATCTACATCCCAGTTACAGTAGATTTGATTTATGGATATCACAGATTTCTGCTTTGGTTGAAGTAATTTCTATCACATATGGGAATCACAGAATCATAGTATGGTTTGCGTCAGAAGGCACATTAAAAATAATTTAGTTTTAACTTCCCTGTCAGAGTCAGGGACACCTTCCACTAGACTAGGTTGCTCAAAATCCCACCCAGTATAGCCTTGAGAATTCCAGGGATGATACTTATATGCCTTCTCTGGGCAACCTGCTCCAGTGTTTCACACCCCCTGTAGCACAGAATTTCCTAATACCTAATCTAAATTTACACACTCCCAGTTTAAAGCCATTGCCCTTTTTCCTACCACTACATGTTCTCATTCAAAGTCCCTCTCAGCTCTCTTGTATATCTCTTCAAGTACTGGAAGGTTCTGTAAGGTTTTCCCAAACCCTTCTCTTCACTAAGCTGAACAGCCACAATTCTCTCAGCCTGTCTTCACAGCAGAAGTGCTCCAGCTCTCTGATCAGCTCCTTGGGATTTCTCTGGATTCACTCTAAGAGGTCCGTGTTTCTCTTCTGCTGACAGCCCCAGAAATGGAATAAGTAATTCAGGTGGGGTCTCAAAAAAGCAGAGTAGAGTGGGAAAATCACCTCTCTCAACCTGCTAGCTACTCTGCTTTTAGTGTAGCCCAGACTGATGTTGACTTTCTGGGCTGTGGATGCACATTGTTGGGTCATGTTGAGCCTCTCAGCAACCAACATCCCCAAGTCTTTTCCTTCTTGTTCAGCTCTCTGCCCAGTCTGTACTTGTGCTTGGGGTTTTCCCAGCCCAGCTGCATCACCTTGCACTTGGTCTCGTTGATCTCCCTGAGGTTCACCCAGGCTCATCTCTCAAGGATATCATGGTCCCTCTACGTGGCAACCATGCCCTCCAATGTGTTAACTGCACTACACAACTCGGTGTCATCAGCAAACTTGCTTAGGGTGCCTTCAATCCTACTGTCCATACTGACAAAAATGGTGACTTTACTTCATCTTAAAGTCTTTTATAAAACCAATAAAATGTCTCTTGCCAAGTTCCAAGTATTTGTGATGCACATTATCCTACACTGGTAACATGAAACAAACAGAATTGTACTATTTATAGGCTGATATTGTTCATCCAACATATTGAAATTCCTGTTACAAAAAGAAAAGGCCCAGATGGAAGGAATTATTTCTCAAGCCAACTATAAAAATTTCCAGTATATTCTCCTTGAAATTTTAAATATTTTTAAAAAGAAGGCATTTACATTAAGAACTACCCTGGCAGTTGAGATGTTGGTTACTCTCTGTGCTAACAGATTTAGAAAAGGGAAATCACAACCATTGTTGCATGCAGTGTTTCTACCTGGAGAAGTGGGGGTGAGAAAGTCGGACGCACTCGAGCGACATGAAGGCAGTGCAGACGAGGGGGCAGGAGGTTGCTTCCAGGCAGCTGAGATTCTCTGCAGGCTGTTGTGATGCCCATGGTTGGGCAGCCTGTGCCTGCAGCCCATGGCGGCCCAAGGGGGATTGCGAGGATCACCACAGCCCGTGGAGAGAGGTGCCGACGTGGAGCGGGTGGATCCTGGAGGAGGCTGTGATCCACTAGGAGATCCATGGAGAGAGGGGGCCTGCTCCCAGGCTGGAGCAGCCTGGCCTTGGAGGACTGAACCCCATGGATGAGTGATCCACACTGCAGCACTTCTGGGAGGATCGTTTGCCTGTGGGAGGAGCTCATTTGAAGCAGTTTTGGGACGACTGTCTGCCTGTGGGAGGGACCCCACAGGAATGCAGGGGAAGGACTCCTCTCCCTGAGCAGCAGAAGAAGATCTCAGTGATGAACTGACCAAGCCCCCACACCCAGCACCCTGCACAGACAGTGGGAATGAGGGAAGAGTTTGGAAGAAAAGAGTGTCTTTGCAGGCTCATTTCACTTCTCATTATCATCCTCTGTGTCTGCTATTAATACATTCACTTTGTAACTTTGAGTCAGCTTTTCCCTTGGAGTGTTTCCTCCTGGTTCTTCACTCATGACCACTTTGTTTTGCTTTTTTCTCTCTGTCCCGCTGTGGCACGGGGACAATTGAGTGAGTGGCTGTTGTGGGTACCTGACATTTAGCCAGTGTCAAACCATTGCAGAAGGTGACTGTAAGAGCCTTGTTTGTAGAATATGCAGAAGGTGACTGTGACTAAATTAAACCAATTAGGGTTGGCACTGTTTGGAAACGTTTTCCTTTTTTTTTATTTTTTTTAAAAAAGGAAAAATAAAGGAAAGAAAATACTCTATTTTGAAAAAAATAATACAAATTCTTAATGTAATGCCTTCCTTTTTAAATATTTAAAAGTTTCAAGTGGAATTATACTTGTGGATTTTTATAGTTGGCTTGAGAAATAATTCCTTCCATCTGGGCCTTTTCTTTTTGTAACAGGAATTTCAATATGTTGGATGAACAATATCAGCCTATAAATAGTACAATTCTGTTTGTTTCATGTTACCAGTGTAGGATAATGTGCATCACAAATACTTGGAACTTGGCAAGAGACATTTTATTGGTTTTATAAAATTTAGATGAAGTAAAGTCACCTTTTTTGTCAGTATGGCTATAGGTTGAAGGCACCCTAGCAGTTTGTGATGACCCGGTTGTTTAGTGCGTTACCACATTGGGGGCATGGTTGCCGTAGGGGACATGATTCCTTGAGGATGAGCCTGGAGGGAACCTAGGGATCAACGGACAGTGCAACGTGAGCGCTGGGCTGGGGAGGACACAAGCCAGTACGACTGCAGACGAGCTGACAAGAAGAAAAGACTTGGGGTGTTGGTTGCTGAGGCTCAACATGACCAACAATGTGTTCACAGCCCAGCAGTAACATCGTCTTGGAGCTCACTAAAGCGGTAGCTCCGAGGTTGAGAGAGGTGATTTTCCCACTCTACTCTGCTTTTTTGAGACCCCACCTGAATTACTTATTCCATTTCTGGGGCTGTCAGCAGAAGAGAAACACGGACCTCTTAGAGTGAATCCAGAGAAATCCCAAGGAGCTGATCAGAGAGCTGGAGCACATCTGCTGGAGAAGGTGAGATTCGTGGCTGTTCAGCTTAGTGGAGAGAGGTTTGGGAAACCTTACAGAACTTCAGTACTGAAGAGCTCTACAGGAGTGAGAGGACTTTGAATGAATGTAGCGTGGTAGGGGGAAAAAGGCATGGCTTTTAAACTGGGGTGTGTAATTTAGTTAGGATTAGGGATCTCTGTGTACAGGGGGTGTGAACACTGAGAGGGTCCCAGGAGGCATCTAAGTTCATCCCTGGATTCTCAGGCCTTTACTGGGTGGATTTTTGGCACTAGTCTAGTGAGTGTCCCTGATCTGACGGGGAAGCTTAAATAAATTTATTTTTTATGTGCTTTGACGCAACCATACTTATGTTCTGTGATTCCCATATGTGATAGAAATTACTTCAACCAAAGCAGAAATCTGTGATATCCATAAATCAAATCTACTGTAACTGGGATGTAGATTATATTATTACTTTTTCTTGAACTTATAGTTCGTATTGTGTTCATGACCTATATATCTTTTACAGAATGGTTTTAACACAGACAGACAAAAACACTAGTCTCTGTGAATTAACAAAGCATCCACCCCAAAAGTTTTTGAATTACACTCAAAAATGTATTAATGAAACAGGTTAGAGATGTTGATGCCACAGAAATTGGACAATATTTATGGGAAAAGCAAGAGAAAAGAAGATGAAGATTAAAGGGGAATAGAAGAAGTGTGTGTTGTGGGGCGATGGGGGGCAGGGAGAAAGTAGGGGTTGGGTTGGAAACTAACACCCTTCTGGGTTCATGCATCTCATTGTTTTCATCCAGTGGTTGTGTGCGTGAGGGTCTCCTTGCTGCTGCACTGCAATGCTGGCCGATATAGACTCCACGGATTAATGTACATTTTGTGCAGGTGGGAATTCCTGTCTCCTGAGTGGGCTGGGTTTTCACGCTGTCCCTTGCAACCCTGTGAATGTGTTGCATCATCTCTGGTGCAGGGTCTGGGAACCCCCTGGGATGCCTTTGATGGGCTGTGACACCCCCTCAGTTGTCCTTCACATGGATGAGCTTTTCCTGGGGTGCAGGGTCCCCACAGCTGGGCTGCTCTGCACAGAGGAGGGTGGGCATTCACTGCCTCAGACCACAGGCTTTCTCACCACACACACAAAACTTCTCCTGCTTTCGGTGTGGGATCTGTGTGACTGGCGCTGATATCCTGGGGTTGTGTTTCACCCGACAGAATTTAAGATGGATCATTCTGTGAATATTTCTCTTCCAGATTGAGTGTTATTTTTCTTATCTTTGTCAGTGGGCAGTGAGCGTATGCAGGGCCCCAGTCGATTTTTGGTGGTTTTTCTCTTGCAACTTTTTATAGACGTTTGCTTGAACTTCAAGTTCTACATGAAGTATTTAAATTCAGTCCCCGACACTACCTTGAACAACAGTCATTAAATTCATTTTTGTTTCACAGTCTTGAACAGCCAGCACATTAAAAATTACTTAAACGTGTGGCAAGGTACCCACACCGCAGCAGCAAGTATTGGTGCAGTGTACATCCAGTAACAAAAGAAAGAGACAGTGCAGATAAGACAAGGGACTTTTAGGCAGAACTTCCTGCTGGACCCTAGTTAGGATGACTGACAAAAGACAAAGCTAAGCAATAGTGTGAGTAAAAGATTGGATCCAAATAGTGAAAGTCTATCATACAGAAGAAAGATGGGGAAGGAAATCAGCCTTTTAGTTACAACATCTTGACAAAGAGCTCTCAGGGCTGATCTCCATGACCAGATTAATGAGAAATCTCATTAGGGACTATCACCACCTGTGCTATCTTTATGCCATCACTCCATGACACTGTATTTTTAAAACTGTTTTGATATGAGTGTTAAGTTAATTATGTGGTGTGTCTCATACACCATTTAACATAGTGGTAGGGATATAGTTATGCAGAGGGAGACAGAAATGCAATGGACTGCAAGCAGAGAGGCAACGAGGCATGAAAGCCTGTGGTGGGTTGACCTGAGCTACAGTCATGTAGTTTTTAGGTGGTGGATTGACTCTGGCTGGACACAAGGGGCTCACCAAATCAGCTTTAGCACTCCCCTCCCTGGTTGAACAGGGGTGGCAGGAATTTCCCCCTGCCACAGAAGTCATATCTGCTCTGATTCATCAGCGGGTACGTGCTCAGCACATTCTTCGCCCCTGCTGAATTGATGACGTAACAGCGCCAGCTTGCCCTTGGTTAGTGAGTATTTCTTCTTGTGACCAGGGGGTGGATCCTTAAACTGCTGGCCTTGAGACAAACGTGGGGAGAATAAGTTGGGAATTTCTGCTGAGACGAGTTCACTTTACACTATAAAGCTCAATTCACCAGAGGCAGACTCTACACAACCTGTAAACATTAGGACTTCTCTTTGGACAGTTTGGGACCGCAATTTTTATAATTACTTTCCTGGGAATTGAGTGAAATAATTCTATGTGTAATCCATCATCCAATTTGCTATTAAGTCACACTAAATCCTGATCTATACTATTTATTTGCTGGCTGTAATATAGGTACCTTTTTATCATGCACTATGTTTTTTACCTACGAGTTATTCTTTTTGTTTCATCCCGCATAGTAAGTAGTCTGTTAGGAGTCTTACATCTGTTAATTTTATGTCTATTCAATAAATAATTAATTTTTATCATCCTTATTAGAACTTGAAGACAAGAGAATTTGGGGTGCTGGTCACTCCAATGCCAGAAATCAGGAGTCAAAGGCAGGACATTGTCTAAGCTTCTCATCTCAGTTTGTAACAACAGGGAGAGATCTTTATGACCAAAAGCTCCTTAGGTGAGATAAGGTCGGGGCGATTGACAGTCACCATTTGCTGCATAGCATACTTGGAGAAATTATTGAATACTGCATCAAATCAAGTGGCCTAATGGAATTAAAGTTATATATTCTGTCCGATCTTCTTCTTGGGCTCAACCTCACTCTGAAATTCCCCATTTCCTCTCTATCAGCAATGCAGGGGGGTAGGGAATGGGGCTTGTGGTCAGTTCATCACACATTGTGTCTGCTGGCTACTTCCGCGCAGCAGCCTTCCTTTGTCAGTGCCGGTGCTCCAGATGACAGGCCCCGTCAGCTCTTCCTGATGTGATCCTTCCCCATGGCTGCAGGCAGCTGCTTTCAACAGGCGGTCCTTTTCCTGGGATGCCGCTCTTTTAGGAAGCCTTTTCCAAGTGTTGGGTCTCACTCGGTGCAGACTGTCAGAAAACTTTCTCAGCATGGGGTCTCCTCTCCATGGGATCAAGGTCTTACCAGCCTGCTCTGGCAGGTCAGTGGGTGATCGCCTCTTGCAGGCAAATCCACCTGTCTGGCATGGGACTTTATGGGAGTGCAGGTTGATCTCTTGCTCACATCAGACTCCTGGGCTGCAGAAGGGGCCGCAGCTTCCCTGGCCTTCCACACAAGCCTTAGCAGGGACGCCTCTGCTCTCTGTGCCTGCGACTCCCCCCTTTTTTTTTTTTTTTCTTTTTTCTTTTTGCCCTATTGGCGTATGGTGCCCGCAGCTGTTTTTCTCACAAATTCTCACTCCTTACTTTCGCTGCAATTTAGTTTTGGTCAGTACCTTTTTCCTCCTTTCTTAAATATATTGTCCCAAAGGTTAATAGTTAGCACTATTGCTGGTGGGCTCATCCTTGACCAGTAGTGGGATTGCCTTGGTGCTGGCAGGCATTGGCACTGTCACACCAGGAAAGTTTCTGTCAGCATCTCATAGAAGCCCTCATGTGACCTTCCCATGAACCAAAGTTTTCGTGCAAACCCAGTATGTGTTTGATAACCTCTGTCTCCTGAAGAAAAGGGGGAAAATGGAAGGTGAGGAGACTCAGGAATTGAGATAGTGAAAATTTAATAGCTAAAGCAAAACGTGTGCATGCAAGCAAAACAGAAAGAGAAATGCAGTCACTACTTCCCATTGCAGGGATATGTTTAGTCACTTCCAGGGAAGCAGTGTCTGAGCATGTGTAATAGTTATTTGGCAAGGAAATTACTATAACCATGGACAACACCCACTCTTCCACCTTTATCTGAAGTTTATTTTCTTTCCATGTTCAATAATTGGATTAGTTGTCTCAGCTGTCTCCCTTTGAATCTCTTGCTTAAACCCAACCTATTCAGTGTGGGAATGAGGACAGCAGACTGGAAAGAGAGAAAGCCTTGACACTGTTGGAAGCATTATTAGTAATAAAAGGATTATTACTAACACTCCAAATAAAGGGTATATTTTATGTACTACTGATAATATTTAAACCTATGTCTTTTACCTGTTTCTAAAAATCAAATTTGGCTGCGTTACATGTCTATTTCAAAAAAGTAATGATTATAAATATATTTTATTCAAATGGTTTAAATTTCAGTGATGAGATTTTGTAACCTGAGTTTTGTGTTTTGTCAAGGAGTTTGACAAAATGAACTTCAGCAACTTCACAGTATCACAGAATTGGAAGAGTTATTCAAGATCATCTAGTCCAAATGTCAACCCAGCAGCACCATAATCACCCTTAACCAGTATTCCTTCTCTAGTGACAGTCATGCATGACTTTGAATATTTCCAGAGACAGTTACCTCACCGCCTGGTAACTTACATCAATGTCTAAACACTCTTTCAGTGAAAAAGTGAAAGATGTTTTCTAATATCTAAGCTGAACCTTCCCTCTTGCAAGTTAAGGCCATTTCCTCTTGTATCTTTCAAAACATGGAAAAGCCGCACTACCATGGAAACAACACTAAGGCCAAGCCAGTTCAGCTTTGTATACCGAATACCAGAAAACAGTAGGTTTAATATGATAGGTCGTCTATCGGTCTTTCTGTGCATTTGCACTTGATATATAAAGTGGTAAATATTAATTTATCGAGTGATAAAATTATAATTTTTAAGTGTGTGCATTTATCTTAGAATTAAGACTCGCATCTAGTCCAACGAGAGTTTTTAATAGTTGCGCTCCATGCGCAGATCTCTATCTGGTCGCTTCTCGTCCTAGACGCGCTGTCGTTCTGTCTTGATATCACTTTTTCGATGATACTCTCTTGAGTTATTGACGTCGTACAACAGACCTACCTGTACGACTGTTCAACATTATTCCTCTGGATTAAGAGATCTGTGCCTATGGGTATTAATTTGATCTAAATGTTAATCTTATTTTATTGATAGGCTATGTGTCTGTACTGTCAAGATCACTTTAAAGTTTCTGTTGCGATTTTATTCTCCTCCGCCGAGCCGTAATGTTAAAGTCAATGAAAGTGGTGTTCTCGTCTTTCTCTACCTGCCTTCTCCTATCTGGCTGTGAACGGCGCGGCACTCGTCAGGGCTGTGCAGGTGTCATATAGGGTTTGCTCCACTTAGATGACTCGCCCTACAGTGTCCACCTGTCTCTAGCTAGCCAGCATCTTTGTATTTACCTCTGTCCGTTCCGTCATCATAAGGTGATACAGTGCTGCCTCATCTCTATGTTTGCACAACAGTGGTCCTTTTAAAGTATTTCTAGAGGCATTGCTGAAGATTAGAGCTTTCAGACTGTCTTGTCATTCGCTATGACCTCCATATGCTGCTTTCCCTGACTTTCTGCTCTCTCTCTTCTGCAACAGTTCCTCTGTGATATATTTTCAATCCTGACTTCTTCGGTGGTAACTTTTGTTGCTTCTTCTGCGGCTCGTTCTCTGTTCTTTACAGCTTTTTTTTTTGTTGTGTGCAAGTGTTAGTATTTTGGAGTAGAATTTGAAGTACGGAACTTGCAAAGAGCCTTGACTCATTTTCACCAGCTGCAGTCCTGGTCTGTTTCCCCGCGAGTCGCTTTATCAGTGATTGGTCTCTGTTATCTCGCAGTAACTCCTTTATTAGAAACTGCAAATTCATTAGGTGTAAAATGTTTCCTTCAAACTTTTGCATGAATAACTGGTTAGAAGATGTTGGAAATTACTTCAGTAGCTCGGCCCATTTCTTCTCAAGCAGTGTCACCCAGAGCCTGTTTGTCCAGGAGCAAGACCAGAAAACTTTTGAGTGTTTCCAAGGACTCCCCAGGCTCTCTGATAAAACAATGCCAGTGCTTGGTCATGCTCATTGTTAAACAGTTTTGCCTTATATTGAGGCATGTTGTGACCCTGGCATCTTATTCTTTCATGGATATTTACCAAAAGAGTTCTCGATCATTGTCACCTTATACTCACTTATTCCAGTGCTCACATATTTCATCAGGCTGTCTGAGGAAATCTTGCGGGAAGCAGCATAGAAAAGCTCACTGGGGTCTAGGCAGAAAATATTCATTGCTCTTACTTCACCTACAAGGCCAGTCATAACAGAAGGTTATCAGGTTAGTTAAGCATGGCTTACCCTCGGTGAATCCATGCTTACCTAGTCTTTGATGTCTTTTTTTGTACTTCATGTGCTAAATTTGGCTTCCATGGTAGCAGTCATCACATTTCCTGGCTGAGGTTTACACCCTGTGTTTCTTGACCTTTTCTTTGAATCTGAACTCAAAATTCAGCTGGACTCCTAGCTGAATTTCTGCTGGAACTTTTGCTAGGAAAATAAAAAATAAACTAAAATAATAAATAAATAAATTAATAATAAAATAAAATAAATAATAATAAATTTTAGAAAATATTAAAAAAAATTAATAAATAAATATAGAAAGAAAGAAAGAGAGAGAATTTTGTAGCAGATTTTACCGTTGGTGTATTGTATTTTGTCTTGTATTTTGTTGTTTTACAATTTTGATTCTTTGTTTGTTCTTTCTTATAATTTTTATGTATTTTTTTGTTTGTATTTTTGTTTGTATTTTTGCTGTTGGAACCAGGAAATTTTCTTTTTTTCTGTACAGTTTTCTTGGACTGTCTTTTTATGCCTTCTGTATTTTTCTGACTTTATTTTTTTCTGTTTTGCTTGTATGAGATCAGTTAACGAATGTAGTCTATACTGCCTTGGTCCTGCCCTGTTTTCGTGCCTTTTCAAGTGTATTCTTACTCTTTTGGTCTCTATGTCACTGGTGCTTTTTTTTTTTCACTTTCCTGTTTTGTTGTGTCCTCGCGTCGTGTCATGACTTGCATCGCAATGGCTCTTCCTTATTGTAGCGTGTCTCTCCTGCATCTCAGAACCTTCCTGATTGTTAGAGGGTGGGCTTTTTTTTCCGGACGTACAGAACCTTTTGTTTTTACTTTTCTTACAGAACCTCTTTTGCTTAGGCACTTCTCATTGTTTTCCTTCTTGACTGCCATTTTCCTTGTCAGTTTTTGGGAGATATATCTGCATGGACAAGAGGCACACAATTTTTTCAGTTGTGACTCCTGCAATGGGCTGCACTATGATCCCCAAGATGTCACTTGGCACTGAGTAATTGAAACTGTTCAATAATGCTCCTTCAAAAGAGCAGGACTTCTTTACTTCATAAAACAAATTAATGGGTTTCAGTGAGGCCTTCTTAGGGAGTATCTTACCAAAACAGCACCTCCTAAAAAAGGGGCATTAGTTTATGATGAGTATATAGTTCTCTGCATAAAAGACCAAAATGAAATTAAATAAACCAAACCTAAATTTCTTTCAGACTTTTAATAGGATCTCACTGACATCTTTTGAGATTTAACAATATTTGTCTCTCCCTTTCTTCCCAGACATATCTCAGTTCCTCTCTTGGACACAGCTTTCATGTACTGGCATGTTCTTTCATGCCTTCAGTCACTGGATTTGTGTGTATCCTATAATGTCACATTGCTACATGTTGTTGATAATGATTCAATCCTTTCAAGGCAGTAACTTACTTTGACCTGTAGTATATCCTCTTTGCCTGCAGTGAGGATAGTTTTTCTTAGAGAGTGGCCATTGTGAAATTACTTGTTTTTCTATTTGTTTAACTATTTTATTTTTTCAGGGTTTCTATAGATGCTTGCACACTTATCTATTGCGTGGGGATAGAGCGCTCTTCCCAATTGAGTTTAGGCCGCTTGTTTAGATTGTGTTCACTTCGGCCCGTAGTATTAGCAGCATTGTGGTATCGACAGACCTCAGTTCACTCTTTTTGAGCTTTTTGTGCCACTTACTATCATAGTATGACGTCTCTGGCTTACTCGTATATGGGTTCATGTTTTTCTGGCACGCCCTACTTTATGGTACAAGTTATTTTACTTCTTAGCCCCTACAATTCAACTGCTCTTGCTAATTTAAAGGACGTCTAAGGAGTTTTAATTTGCAGTCGTGGTAGTCTTCCATCCTGACAGGGATAGTAACACTGGGCTATTCTTCTGTGGCATGGTCAACTGTTACTGGTTTGCAAAGTCCTGTCAGAGTGCGGAGTTCAACCATGACTGATGTATTCCACCGGCTATTCTTTATGCG